>CYKH01001944.1:16944-33026 GCA_001460835.1 Bodo saltans | reverse complement strand
TCTAGGAGTACATTGCGCACGACGCTCCACGCAGCATGTCTTCTCGAGCGGTTGTCACTAGTGGCTCCCTGTGAGCGAGGAGATGATGATAAGGAAACATGTGCACCGCGTTTGCTCCGGAAGTTGGTTGCAACAACATCATCATCCAATCCAACTCGATCGCGTCTCGCCGCCTCTTCGTCTTCTCTGAACAGTGTGCTCTCAAGCCAATCAAGACGACGAGAATACTCCACCTGGCGCTCTTCGAAGTTCTTTGTGCTGGCTTGCATGAGTCGAAATAGCATTGTGTGGATAGAATCAAATCGATGCTTCAAGTGCCAATCCCGTTGCAGCTCCATAATAAATTTTAGGGGATACCTGTGAACGGTGATGATCTTCTTGCTTGGTCGATGAATAAAGATATTGAGCCGCACAGTGAGCCCTAGAATGGTCATGTCTTTGTTCTCCTGACTTCGGTCAGTGTCATCGCTGCTGATGGCACTATGATCGGCACGCGTCTCTCCGTGGTTTTCTTCTGTAGTGGTGTCGTCGGTGTCATCACCACCCCCGCCACCACCGCCACGTTTGTTGATTTCTTGCTTCACAGAGTTGCTGACTCCCTGTGCCCACACGAATCCTGTACTCACCTTGTCGCCGTGGGAGCTTGGCACTCGCGTGACAATCGCGATGCTCTCTGCATCACCAGAGAAATGAGTAATGGGAAGCCACACATCTCGACTCACACGCGCCACCACGTCACGAGCAACACCGTGTTGGTGAAGCAGGCCCCTTGTCGCCAAGACGAAGCCACCGTCGTGCAAGATGGATTCCATTGCCTCTGGCCTCGCCACGAAGTCAATCCATTCAAATCCATCGATGGACATCAGGTGAATGCTCTCTGCTACTTCTTGATGGATTCGTGATGATGGTGGTGCACCACCGTCACTTCCTTTAGAAGAAGGAGGGATATGCTGATCATGATGGTCTTTTGGCAAGGATGCCGAGGAGGCGCTAGATGTAGATGAACTAGAAAATCGACATGTGCTAGTGATGACAGCACCAAAAAGAAGCGGCCGACCAAAAAGGAGCCAGCGTTGTGGCAGTGCAGCGCGTCGTCGCAACAACATTGATGGTAGGTAAGGGGAGGGAGATATTGACGTTGAACTTGTGTGATTCAATAGTCCATTCACACTACGTTCATATCAATCTTGTAGGAGACTTGATGATCTTAATCGATGTGTTGACTTCTTAGCGCAAGCAATTAGGACGAATACCGCATTGATTGGAGGCACACAATCGCAATTCAAGAGAGCGTGTCTGGTGAGTGTGAGTCCCCCGCATCACACATGACGGAATCTGAGAAAAAACCGCAGCAACTGACAAAATAGCAAAAAAAAAAAAAGAAGAAGCACACTCATGGTGATGATGCAACAGCATGGTTCACCTTAGTGTCGGCCTCCCTCAAGGTCGTGTACTGATACTTCAAACGACGCGCCACCGAGATCCACATCTCCACAAATATCGGTCGGAATCGGCAACTCATGCACCGCTTGCAGGACAAATTGTTCTGACTTATCCAACTTGGCGACGCCAACACCACCAGAGGGGTATGAGTCCAGGACCATGCGTAATTGGTTCATCCGGTTCGCCAAGGGAACACCTGCTGGGTTCACAAGGACGTACAATTGTTGTTGCGGAGGGGCAAACGTGGGAAGCCTCGTTGCTACGGCTGCGGCAGTGCCGGAGGACTCAACGCCAACATCGCTCAGTAAACCGTCGATGGGGGGCAGGGAGCTCATCCAGTCAGACTTTGAAATTTCTTCAAGGCGCAGCAGCTCCAGCTCAACGTGACTTTCACGAAGGACGGCGTCGCAACTTACGATAAGATGCATAAGGCCCCTCCCGACCACACCCACGTAACGCACCCAGCCACATTGACACGGGATGGACTTCTTGACCAAGAGCGGCGTCTTAACGCCTTGGAGAGCAATTTCTACGACAACCGATGGCGCTGCCATGGCGTAATCGTCCAAGTTGCGAACACGGATCATGTACGACCCATCGGTGACGTCGAGGGAATGCTTCCAGGACGTTTTCTTGTTCAGGCCACGGCCACCGTCAAGTCGTGCAAGACATGCTTTGATTTCATAGCCATCCTTGACACTACCTGCGGCACCAGATGACATTAATTGAATCGGTAGGAGAATATTGGCCTCTTTGTTGCGTAAGTTTTCACATCGGTCCATGTAGTGCGACATGCGCACTTCGCAAAACTTCACCAAATCGTGTTCTCCTACTGTAATGGCAGTGCGCCGCACAAAGTTGATGAGCTCAAGGCCACGGATGAACGTGTCGTAGGCGTGGGAGTAGTCCATCTTGAGACGAGGGAGTTGCTTCCGAAGCTTGGAAGACTTCACAATGGCTTCTTGAAGTTTGTCCGCTTCGCGCTCCTTAGCCTCGCCCTTGCGCAACACGTCAAGGCCTTCTGCAAGGATCAGCTTTGGATTCATGGTCTGTGTATTGACTTTTCTACAAGCAACAACACATTGAACGCAATCCATTTAATTGTTTCTTTACGGGACAAAACAATAGCCAACATGTTTCTTGACCTCACGACGAAGTTACGTTTCAGACTGGTGTCGATGATGGTGACCCCGCTGCTGTCTGTGGTGGATCCTGACTTGCAGCATTGATTGTTTTAGGCTTTGTACTTCTGGCTTGGCGGAATAACTGCTCCAAGCGAGCAATTTCCTGCATCTCCGAATCACGCTTCTGAACCACTTCAGGTTGCTCCTCCCCAAGCATGTCTTGATTTTTGATCAAATGCTCATGAATCGCGTCGTTCTCGACCACAGAGATGAGGTCAAATGGCAGGAAGCCGTAGCGGAATAACGAATTGGGACGGGAAAGCGCAAAGTTGTAGTGCCTACACAGCTCTTGGCCTGGAAAGATTTTTGCAATGGAATACACCGTCACCGCAGGGAGACCGTTGAGTTGAGCACTCGGCGCAATTTTCACAGCAACGTTCGGCCGGTTGCTGTGATTGATCAAGTCCAGCATGGGGACGATGCCGACTTCGCTGGGAAGTGCAGCGGTGTTGCTTTGGAGGACCCTCACAAAACGTTTGAGCCGTCTGAGGAATCGTGGACCTTCGTACACCGATTGAAGAGGAACATGCTCCGCTCTGGCAATGACCAACCGCGTCATGCGCCTCAAGTGGTCTGGCGGAAATGGTAATTTCAGTGCGTGATGGAGGGTTGAAATGCTCTTGCTGAACATGTTGGTCACTTCGTTAAATGACTCTCTTTGCCAGCTGTCTAGCGCCATGCCGTACATCCCAAACAAGAACTGCTCATTAAAATCTTCGTCATCGATAAGGCGCACCCAGGGGATGATGTCGCTTCTCATTCGATCCCTTGCTTGCGTAATTTGAGCAGCGGAGGACATTCGCCTAAAGTCTGGGATTTTAGAAGAGATGGAGGCCATCTGCAGGCCCATGTAAAACTGGGGTGCCATGACTTTCATTTCATCGAAGCCAATAGCGTCACGAACGTTATCAAGCGTGACTCGTGGGAGCGCATCAGCATGTTGTGCGATGGTCGACACGCGTTGCACGGACGACAGGGGGATGGTCACAATGGGTTGATTGGCGGCAATGCCATTGCTGGGAATATCTTGACTGAGAAAGATGCCTCTGACTTGAGACTCGCGAACTCCAATAAACGTTGGGTGATGGAGCTTCATGCCAAAATGTCCTTGACACGCGTCGTAGAAGTCACGAGGAAGTGCGGATGCTCCTTTCTCGTAAAGCACCTTGCCCACACCGCAGCGATGAACAAGTGTCCTTTGCATCTGAATTTTGGTGACCCCTCCCCTCTGTATTCCTTATGTGAGCGAGACACACCCTTATTTGCTATGATTTCAACGCAACAACGTAAAATGAATCTCACTCAGAAACAGAAAAAAAAAACGCTTAAGAATCTCTGATTCGAGAAGGCAACAATGAAATTACTCTCTACAAAAGTGTAACATTGCAATCATTCTTCTCTACAGCTGCTCATGAGATTCGAATGTCTCAGAATTGGAACCTCCTTCCTTGGCAGCAGTCGGCGGTTGAGGTTCACCCTCCAACATAGGTGCATCAGCAGACGTGGCGTTGAGCTGTGACGCAGTGGTGGCAACATTTGATTCAGTCGGTGGCGCAATGACAGCTATCGTTGTTGGATGACTCGGTGCCGATTGTGTTTGTTCAGTCTGCTGCTTTTCGGCGACACTGTGATCTTCAACTCCAGTGAAGGTAATGGGCGGCGCGTCGTTAGGATCACTACGGGAATAACTCCGAAGTTGAGATCGCTTGGAGACAATGTCACCAGCAGTAACGGCGGCTTTCGACGACTTCGTTGTCGGAACTGATTCAGAGGAGGGAAGTTTCTTGTCGTGGCGCGCAGTCCGCGAGGGGCTAACGGTGGCAGACGCGTTGCTCTGGGCGGACACGTTGTGGCTGCTGCTGATGGTGTGCTGAAGCATCGATGAAATATTAGAGCTGTTTGTCTTCACAAACGTCTCTTGTTTCTTACGTTGCACTTCGCTCTCCTCCACTTGCTGGAGGATCATGTCACGTGCACGATACAACGCATCGCGCTCCTGGCGAACTTGTAGTGCCAAGAGTCGACGCTTTTCGTTTTCTCTCTCCAGCCAGTCAGCTTTTGCTTGAGCATCTGCCAAGTATCCTACTGATTGGAAGGCATTCACCTGTTTGCAGCGAGTCTGCTCGTCCTTTTGGATCATGCGGCTCTGCTTGTTCAGTTCCTTTTGCAGCGTCATTTCACGCTCGTGCTCCTCGTTCATATCGGCGATGTACTGCTGTTTGCGTTCGTAGTCCATTTCCAATTCAAGCGCCTTGCGCGCACGTTTTTCCTCGGCCAATTGACGCGCTTGGGCACCGCGCTCTTTCCGTTCTTCAACAAGTTGTTTTCGAGCCTCGAATCTCATAGCACGAGTCTTCTTGAACTGCTCAGCGCGTTCGTTCGATTGAGCAATGGCGAATTCACTCTTCATACGCTTTTCCTCCAGCTGGACGGCAGCAAGCAAGCGCGTCACGCGACCACGTTCGTTAAGTGCCTCCTTGCTCAGTCGATGTTCTTCGCTCAGCTGCTCTTTCCGCCGATCCTGCTCCCGCTGATGAAGCTGCGTCAAATATTCGGACCTACGAATGAGGTCTTGGCGTCGCTTCTCATCTTTGGCGGCAACTGACTGGCGTACCTGCACGCGCTTCTGTTGCTGAGCCTCGAAGCTGGACATACTTAGATGTCTTCGTAGCATCTCTTGCTGCTCAATAAACTCTTCTTGCTCTTGTTGTTTGACTTCAACACGTTTGCGCAGCCCCTCCATTTCATCTTCTTGCTCCTGGCGAATCCGTTGAACTCGTTGGCGGAATTCGTCTGCTCGTCTTTGTATGGCGCGGCTTCGTTCGCGCTGGTCCTTCTCTTTCATCTCCAACGCTCGACGTTCGGCGTCCAATGCTGACATATCTTGGTCAGCATTGCGCTCGCGCTCGTTCTGCTGTTGAATCTTCTTTTCATTCTGTTCGAGAACGTTGCGAACTTCGTCGACGGTTTTGTTTCGAGCATGCTCAAGGAGCCGGTAGCAATCTTCGTCAAAGAGACCAAGGTCTTCACCACCGTAGTACGCATATCGAGGAATGTTCTTCATGCGCTGCCGGTTCTTGGCCGCCTCAATTTCAATGCCGTACTTTTGGTCTCGAATGGCATCTGCAAGAGCTTCTGAAGACAACTTACTGCAAAGTTCGACATATGCAGCTCGAAGGGAGTGGTAGCATTGAAGGCGTCGCTTGTTCTCTGCCGCAATCCGTAAGTTCACCATGTCCAGCGGCACCCCGGTGCGCAGGGCTTCATTGTAAAACTCCTGCTGATCTGCCTTACAAATACGGGCCACGCTGTGACCGTTGCTGAGGACAATGAAGACCGATCGAGGACTATCAAGGAGAACTGTGTGCTTCGAATCCATGGAACATACCGTGCTTTGATCTAACGTCAGCAAGTTCCGTGTGCCGCCACCTCCTCGAAACCGTGAGTGCGACTCGTCGTGGTGGGAGGCGGAGTCCTGTTCAAGTGAAAAGGAGGATTGTGGGGACATGTCGTTCGTATTGTTGGTGTGATGATCGTTGCCGTTGCCGTTGTTGTTGTGGTGGTGGGTGGACACCTGAATTTCTCCTCCTGGCAATGCAGCAAGGGAAGATGCAGTTGGAGATACCACGACGCGGTGGGGGCTTTGGTGAACGGTCCTCTCTCTCGGCTTGGATAGTGTCCCTAGAGGATCTTGCTTTCGTGGAACTGAATTCTCTCCTTCGATGTCATTTGCTTTGGTGCGACGCCGGAGAATCCATTTGAGGTTGATGTGGTCAGTGTTCAGGCCGTGGCTCATGGTGGGCTGTGGATCTGCAACCACTAAGAGCGCAGCGACATCTTGCCGCTTTAGGCCAAATGACATTGATGGTTTATTTTCGTTGTACGCGATGTGCAAAGAAAACTGGTTATGATTCAAAAAGAAAAACAATATCGAAGAATGATTCTTTATTTGAAGAAAACAAAACACAAATAAATGCGCAAATCAAAAAAAAGATGTGCAACTATAGTGTACATCGTCGTGTCATACGCATGTGATATGCGGCAATGTGATATATATGCCTGCGTGTTTGTTTTCGCGACACACGTTCTCCTCTAAAGAAACGATGACACACTTCGACGTACGCTCAAGTGTTCACGTTCTTCTTTAAGACGAGCCTTCTTGGCATCCAATGCATTCGCGTGCTTCATTGTGATGGCATCAGCGTTGGGCGCCGTTCGCGCTATCTCACGAGCCTTGTACGCTTCCTCTTCGAGTCGATACTTCGCGTCTTGGAATCGATACTTGTGGTCTTCTCGCTGTTGTCGGGCGTCCTTTTTGAGTTCCAACAATTCTTTTTGCTTTGTTGCCGCTCGTTTTGCTTCTGCCTTGCGGCATCGCTCCATCTCTGCTTTCGCGGCGGCTTGGCGCGCCATGGTAGTCTCCTTCCGCATGTCACGCACAGCTTGCCGTCCTTGATGGATTGCCTCGCGTAGTCTACTCTGGGCAGCGAGTCGAATGCTCTCCTCAATAGACTTTGACTCCTCAATCATCGCTGAGTTGTACTCTTCCACTTCTCTTTGCTCCGCGTCGCGATCGGCTTGAAGGTCACGTTCGTACTGCACGAGCGAGCGCTGCCACTGCGCGAGCTCCTCGGCGTCTTGTCGATCTTGGCGCATCTGTTTGGCATTGTTCTCCATTTGTTCGCGCACCCAGCGCTTCTCGTGCAACTTTTGGCGTCGGCGGGCGTCCATCTCATCCATCATCTTTTCTTCTTTTCGAATCTTGGCCATCAACAGTGCATTTCGCTGAGCTTCTCCTATTGCGGCGAGATCTCGCCCTTGAGAGCCACTGCGGCGCTCCGCATCGACAACCCACTCGCGCAACTGCGATTGTCGTACGGTTTGCTGCACTGCAGCGTGGTAGCGTTGGCCCAGGCCGCAACTGCCCCTTCCGACCACAATGGTTGGGTGCACATCACGGGAGCAATGTTGTAGACTAGGCAGTCGTGCTTCGATCTCGGCAAGCATGGCATCCATGGTGCGGTCGTCCATCGTGAACAGCACAATTCAAGCCGATTGTGTATGATTGATTCTTTTGTGTGAGAAGGAAATCATGAATCGAATGAATATTCACACCAGGAAAAGTTCGTCGCGAAAAAAGAAACATTATGATGATTTGTGCACTATTTCATTGGGACCTTGTTGCGCAAGTCAGGGACAGAGCGAGCAAAGTGCTCTCCTCCGGTGAGATACGGCAGGCACTCTGCTGCATCGACGGCAAGACGGCGCAACCACTTGCCCACCAGCCCCATGGTGACGACCAACATCATCACGAAGCCACACGCATGAAGGGAGGTCATGGTGACGTTGAGAGATAAGAACTCCATCAACGGTACAATCCTCTGATGCGCCCCTCCCTCAGAAGCAGCTGGGGGCTGCGATGGTAGAGCAACCTGATAGACACCGTAAAGAACTACGACGAGGACAAGTTGCAGGAGTGTTGCGCCCAGCAGCGCACAGTAAAGGGCCATCTTGCAGTAGCGGTTCCATACGAAAGGCTTCGAGGCGCCGAAGAGTTGGAACATAAAGAGAAGGGTGAGGATGAGCTTCATCTCAGGTCGCTCTGCAAACGACGTCATTTTCTACCTTCGCTCAACTGCTACTTTTTGACACGCTCTATTATTTTGTTTTGTATCTTTGTATCGTAATAGCAAGGACTACTAGATTTTTCCCCCCCAAATGAGTTTATTGCTTTCTTGCCACAATGTCGTCAAAAGTTTCGATCAGTTGTTTGTTGCCCCGGAGCACACAAAGATTTTTTGGTTGCGACGCATATCGTTTGGATTTCTGACACTTCTGTTACTGGCGCAGAGTACGATTTGAGTTTGTGCGCCTTGTCGACGCGGCTAGAATTGCATCCTCTAGCTCTGCAGTGGATCGGGGCATCTTACCTCGTCCAATTTTCATCACATAGTGACTTCCAGAATTTGGGGAGCCGATGTCCATCCATGTCGAGCTTCGCGCACCATTCCCTGATGATGACATGGCTGCGTTGCCGCTTGACTGCAAGCGCAACTCCGCACTCCGCGGCTCTTCGACATCGAGGAACATCAAGAACTCTTTGAGATCTTCGACCTTGTACCCACGATCCAACTGTGAGGCGCAAACGATGCATCGCTCCGCTGGGACGTGCATCTTTTTCGCTGCGCGTAGAAATAGGTCTGTATGAGGTCGTCCACGTAGGCGCTTGCCACGAGCCTCTGTTCCGTCAATCATCGTGGTGAACAGCTCAGACACTGCGTGCGGCAGTTGATGCAATGCGTCGTACATACTGCGCGTGTAGGAGACCAGCGCAACCCGCAGGCCCAAGGATTTCAGATCCATCAGGAGGTCCAACACTCCGGGCACTAACCGTAGCTCCCTCTCCCGCAGCAGCTCGCGAAGCTCTTCCACCTTGGCGTTTGCTAAACCGTACCTCGTCACGACGAGCTCCATGTCAGACGCATTTCCAAGTTCCAGATTCATGTCGCGTGATGCCAAGACTTTCTGTAAGCCACTGAAGTTGGCAGATCCCGTTTCTTCTTGATACACCATCACTTGAATATATTCAGCGATGGTAAAGGGTTTGATGTGAACGCCTCTCGCATGGGATTCGTTTTCAAAGTACGTGTTGAGGACTCGAGACCAGGCCTCAAAGTTGATGTCAAGAAGATTCTCCACCAGAGATTCGATGGTGAAGATCACTCCGTCGAAGTGAGCTGTCATTTGCTGGGTGAGGGTGCGCGGGATCACAACTTGACGTTGCTCAGGAAAGACATTTGCGCGCGCTTCGTGGAGGTGGACGCGTGTGTGGTCTTGGTGGATGAGGCGGAACGAGGCACCTCTGAGGAGCTCATAAATTACCTCCTTGGAGGAGATCGCAACTCGCACGACCGCACCACGCCACTGCACCGTGAAGTTCGCGTGATCCACCCCCACCGGCAGTGACGGCGACATGTGCAGAGAGCCGTCCACAACGCGCAGGCCGCCGATGCCAAACACCACCGCCATCCAGGATGCGGACATGGCAGAGAGGTGCAGGCCCTCCTCCGCAGTGTACGTGATGTTATCTAGGTCCAATTGAGCCAGTGCTTCCAGTGGACCAAGACCTTTGCCTGTGTCGCCGAAGGCACGGAATCGCGTGGCGGCGATGACGGCCAAAGATTCTGGAGTGTCGTGCGTGCACAGTGGCTCGTAGTACATCAGATTGCGTTGAATGTCCGACTGCTCGAAGCCGCTGGGGTAAATCAGCATCCCAAGGAGCACCTCCGGAATCTCACACAGTTTATGACGGTAGACCACCAGTGGGTGGTAGTTGAGGTACAGGGGATAGGACAGGTCTCCACCGGTCCATGTCTTGAGCGTGTCGAAGTGCTCATGGGCAAAGTAGACCCCCGTGCGATCGTCACGCGGCAGGACGATTGCGTCCGCAGCGCGTTGCAATTCCAAAAGCTCCTCATCGCTCATCTCCACCCGGTCGAGCACTTCTCGAACCTGCTTGGCGGACGGATATGTAGATGCCGTGCCACCGCCCCCGGCGCCGAACACACCGCCTGACACATTAGCGGCGTGCAAACAATGAGAGCAGAGTGGGACAGACGCAGCGTTGCTGACCATAGTGCCAGTGGTGGCGAGTGTTGTGGTATCTTCAAAGAATGCAGAGGACTCTCTGACACAGGCAAAATCTTCCAACGTTGCACCCTGTGTGTTGCGCAGCAACCGTCTCACTAACTGCGTCGTTTGGTTCAACTGCTTCTTCACTGCAAGGAACGTGTAGAAATTTCCATCTACCAGGCCGCCGTATTCATCAGGGCCGCTGACTTCATCGATACGGAAGGCTGTGTGATGCTCCTGCCACTCTCCAATCTCCAGCCACACACGCCCCATCTCCAACAGCAATTCCAGTAAATCCAACCGTTCCTGTTGCTCGATGATATCCCCAACACCCTCAAGATACAGGAATACCACGTAGGCTAGGTCAGCGTTGATGTGAAATCTAGGGCTCTTGGTCAGGAAATACGATCCACACTCCTCGCCGCTGATGGTACTATGAGGGAAGAGGGCGCCCTTCGTCAAGGACATTCGACGAGCGTGGGCACGGGCGTGAGGGAGCATCTCCACCAGGTGGCGCATCAAGCGTTGGGCCGCTCGTGGGGCGTTGAAGATGTAAAACGTTCCGTGGTAGAGATAATGCTGGAGATTCAGCTGCATGGCGATACCAGGGGATGATAACGCATTCGCAGCAATCCCGTGATGCGCACCCGCACCTGCGCAGAAAGACGTGAAGGCGGCGTACCTCAACGAGGCCGTCAACCGACCCGTGGAAGACTCGGGATCTTTCGGCAAGGGAGAGCGCGGCGTGAGGGAATTACTTGCTGTGGTTGGTGACGCAGCAGCAGCGTCGTGTGAAGTGGTGGAGTTTGCACCAGCATCCTCATCTTCACTAACAGTCATGTCGAAAGAGTCCCAGAATTCATTCAACAGCGCACGCTGCTGTGTCAAGAGTTGTACTTTGTGCGCATGGACGTCAGTCACCACATCGAACACGCCCCCCGCTGAGGTTGGGGTCTCGCGACCAGCTTCTTCACCAGGGCGACTGTGGCGACACACTAGCGTCATTTCCACTGCGCGCGGCTCTGCGCCTTTGGTCACCTCCACATCAAACTTACGTAGCGCAATCCAATAGTGCTGCTGATTGTGCGCAGCGGTATCTTCTTCTTCCTGCGAGCTCGCTGCATTCGCATCACAGTCGCTGGTGGAGGAGAACACGGTGAAGTTATGATCAGCGCCGTGGAACTGCTCCTGTGGTCCTTTGTGATTGTGACGACGATACGAGTCCGCTCCGACGGTTGGCGGCACCAGACGACGTGTCAGACCTGTCGCACCACTCGGTGAAGTCGCAGCTGGGATTGGCCGACTCGTTCCGCCGTGCGGTGATGTGAACACTGAGGAAGATGAGACCGTAGTTGCTGTTGGAGCGGTTGCAGAATACACAGCACACTCTGCCCAGCTTTGAGACGCCACCTCCACATGGGACGAGTGCGATTCAATCATAAAGGATGAAGCCGTGGACCCCTCGTGCACATGCCAATGGTCCTTGAGGACCCTAATCTCCGCAATCGCCGTCAACTGCATGCGGTACCCCGCAGGATGGTCGTCGCTGAACGTAAAGTCGGAATATTTCACAGAGGCGATCCAATCCGATACCCTCGTCAAGGACGTAAACCGCTGGTACTCCATCATGAACGATAGGTCCCCATTAAAGGTGGAGATCACACATTGGCTGCGGTACGACGCGTCCTTCATAGAAAGGGATCGATGCGTCATCTCGAGTAGATTGCAGAACTCCCCATTCACGCAGACGTTGATGTCCACTGCACATATGACACCACCCACCTCATCGCACTTGGGGAGCGCGACGCTACGAAGTTCTTGGGTGAGCGGGACATTGTGGTACACGCGGTTCATCTTCACATAGCTGCGGCACACAGCTGTCTGAGTCTCGCTGCGATGCTTCACGCCAAGTACGCCGTTGGTGCTGCCCATGATGTTGTCGAGGACAGTGGGGCTGACGTCGTATGTGGTATTGGCTGGGTTCTGAACGATACACCAACCTTCGTCATCGTGATGTGGTTGATGGGTGGAGTCGCCGTCCTGTTGCGGAGCAACCGAGGGGAACACGCTTTCTGTGGCAGGGGAGGGCGGTAATCGTGTTGGCGCAGAATGTGCAGCGCCAAGGACAAACGTTGGTCGTGCTGGAATATTGTATTCTCGAGACAAGTCACCAGGGCTACGGTGAGGTGCCTGAGTAGTGTTATGACCAGGTACCACCATAGATTCGATTCCCTTTGGAAGCTCCACTGTCGAGCAATTTTTTTTGATGGATACGAGCTTTGTTGTTTTCTGTATGTTTTGACGACATTTTGATAAACGAATCAATCAATTCATTCAACATTAAGCTTGTTCCCAAAATGCAGTTTTCTAAAAAAATATGGTGTGTGCACTCTGGCGGGCTCTCAGGACACTTGATAACCTTCCAGAAAGGGCGTCTAGGGAGTCTATAGTCTGTTGTGTGTGTGTGTGTTTTCTTCTCTCTTTTTTGGGAGGAAATCTAATGACGATTGCTCTCTCGTGCCTTCAAAATCATGCGCTCTCCGTTTGTAAGCTTTCCGCGGAACTTTGGGTCTCCCACCGCAGCCACTGGACCGGATGTTCGGTGCGTGACTGGCTGTGGTTGAAGGCTCACACGGTCCTTGGGCGCTGCCTTCGCCTCGGAGACGGGAGGGTCGATGCTAAACCCAACGGACTTTGCATGCGGCATCATCACTGCTTTGTAGTCTTCTGTTGAGGAGTAGGTGCCAAGGAAGCCAAGTCCACCATTGAACGGGCCCGGGGCAACAGACACTGGTACGGGTGGTTTCACATCTTGAGGCGCAGCGCTGCTTGAGGGAAGTGCAATGGAGCTCGGTGCGATCCAAGCAGGAGGCGCATGAGGAACGGGGCTTTGAGGGGGCGGTGCACTGCCTAACGGCTTTGCCACTGCAAGGGGAATGGCAGGTTGTGGTTGCGCCACTCGTACGTCCATTTGTGGGACTGGAACAGCACTGGTCGATGCACTACTGCTCGCTGCGGCTGGACCTTGAGTAGAGGCAGCGGGGGTGGATGACGTCTGCATCACGGAGCTGTATGACGCAGCTTGCGGTGGTGGTGGCGGTGGGGTGGAGCTACGAGCTGGGGGAGGTGGTACAACGGAAGTGGTGTTCGGCACTGCGGCAACCACTACACTATTGTTACCAGCTGCTGAAGGTTGAGGCACCGGTGGTGAAGGCGACAGTGGGGGACCGGGTGGTAGTGTCTGAACGTTGATGGGCTTGGCCTCTGTGCTGAGCGGTGTTGGGGGGCTGAACATAGATGACGGCATCACGACGTTTGGTGCCATAATAGGGCCCACAGGAATGGTGGAGGTTGCTGTGGCTGGTGGTGGTGGTGCCGGCACCGCAGGGGTGGCAGGTTGGGGTCGCTCATAACGAAGCGGGTTCACAATCCACACAGGGTGTTGCGATGCTGCGGCTCTGTCGTCCACCATCGGCAGTGATGGTGCAGTAAATGTCTGGAAAATGGGCTCGTACGAGAACGAGAAGGCAGGAGGAGGTGGAGCAGCGGCTGTTGGGGAGTAGCGATGTTGGTGAGGCTGCTCTGCAACCAAGCGGGTGGCTCCTGCTGGTTGTGCAGCAGCGTATTGAATGGGGTACTTGCCGCTGTCCCCGGTCACTGGCCAAGAAGCTGTCGAGGAGGTTGTGGGCTGCCCGTGATACGCAGGCACAGAGGGACGCTGGGGGTCTGTCACCATCGTGATCGCGGGTATGGGTACAGGCTGTTGTTGATCTTTCGCAGCAAGTACTGCGGCTTTGCGATCTTTCATTTTCTTCTGCATCAGATCGGAGGTCATCATAAGGGGGTCGTCACGGATGACCTTCTGCCTGGGAGATCGGGCACCTTTTTGTGCTAGGAACGCCATGTTAATGCGTGTTAACAAATTCGTCGCACGGTGAAACAACACCCGGCACAAGTTCTCGGCCTTCTCATCTTGCTTCGGTCCACCCAGATCATTCGGATCCCACGTGTTGTGGCGGATGCGGCCAATGGTGTGGAGGAGATCACGCAGGGCCGCCTGGTTGTCCATCAGCGGCCGCGAGGACGATAAGCGCAGCATCATGTTCTTGATGGGGTCTTTGGTGGGCCGCTCGGTTGGCTTAGGAAGCGCAGGTACCACAGGGGGCGCGGAAGGTCCACCGCAACTGTGGAGGTCGAAAGTGGCGCTGCTTTTTGTTGAGCATCGATCGTTGTGGCGGATGCGGCCGATTGTATGGAGTAGATCACGCAGGGCTGCCTGGTTGTCCATGAGCGGCCGCGAGGACGATAAGCGCAGCATCATGTTCTTGAAGGGGTCTTTGGTTGGCCGCTCGATTGGCTTAGGAAGCGCAGGTACCACAGGGGGCGCGGAAGGGTTTACCGCAGAGGCCTCAGCACCGATGGCTGATGTGTGGGTCTCTTTTGCCACCGCAACTGTGGAGGTCGAAAGTGGCGCTGCTTTTTGCTGAGCGTCGATCGACGATGGTGCTGCCTTCATGTCCTCTTCCAGGATGGTCTTAAAATGATACACTGCATGGACAATGGTGTTGGAGAGGTTGATGGAGGATGCTCTGGCGCTGTCAGAATCTTTAATGATTGCTTCTTGATGCGGCTTCAGGCCAGGCACAGCGTGACTCGCTGGTGAACCATCAGGAGAGGGTGCGGCCACTACAGCTGGGGGAACAGACATGGTGGCGTTGCAGTGCCATGCGAACTCCGTTGCTGCCTTCTGCACCCAATCACACCGCTTGATCATCTGTTTCGCTTCTTCCTTGGGGATCTCGATGAGGAGCTCTTTGAAGATGGTTCCTGGCTTGGGTAACTCGGCGTGCTTCGAACCAGGTGATGCGGACCGATTCCTTCGACGGCGAGCTCTCTTCTTCTGCTTTGCACCATCAGGAGACTGATCTCTGTTCTTGCGATCGTCACGAGCGAGAACTTGCTTGCGGTGCTCGCGCCTGGCATCCGGCACATCTTTCTTGAAAATCTTATCATGTTGAATTTTCGCGGTCACCACCTTCAGCTTCGCGAGGTTCTGTTGATGTTTTTTCTCCGCCTCGATGAGAGAGTCCACACGTTTGTTGATGTACGAGTCTAAAATGTCCTTGATGAGATCCACCAGCTCGACCAGCTCTCGTCGGATTTCGTGAGTGAAATGAAGATACGGTGGCTTCTCTGGCCACTCGACCGTCTTGAGGGACTTGTTCATTTTGATAAGTTCGATCATGATTCGGTTGGTCCGGTGGATGAGGTCCATTACAATCACTTTACGGAAAGGTTTCGCAGCACTGTGATCCTCAAACTTCTCGCCTGTCTTCTTGCGGTGACCTTTGGACTTCACTTGCTTTGGGCCTTCATGACCTTTCATGCTCTGCAACACGTCTTTGGCCTGCCGCATAAAGCCGACGCACTCCTCCACTAGCCGCTCACGGATTTCACGATCTGGGACGTGGCCTGGGAGCGACTTCATGTCGAAGCCCCCAAGTGAAGTGCAGCAAACACCGCACTTCGTCATCAATCTCGCAATTTCTTCGGGCTTGAGGTACAAGTTGACCTCAGCCGCTTCACTTTCCTCGAGGTGGGCGGACTTGATGATCTTCCGGCGTTCAGCGTCTCTCTTCTTGATGAAGTCTTCTTGCTTGCGCACAAACGCCTTGAACTGAGGGGACAGCTCATTCTCATCAATTTCAAGTCCGAGGTGATTCAACTTCGGGCCGTCATGCTTCTTCTTGGAAGAGGAAGCCTGAACCTCGCCAAACGACAATAGGAATGCTTTGTTGCTAACGGGGAACTTGTTGAAAAACG
>CYKH01001942.1:5455-17045 GCA_001460835.1 Bodo saltans | reverse complement strand
GGCACAAGAGCTGCCGGGGGCGACGATGCGGCTTGCGATTGCGCTGCGCTAGGCATGGTGAAGTCGTTGGTCACTTCTCGAAGAATCGTGTTGACACTCTTGTTCCTGTTGTTGCCGTCGATGAGGAGATATGCGTCGTTCAATAGTTCGTGTGTGTCCTGTGAGACATCTTCGACCAGAGTGTCTCCTCGGTGGTGTTGGTTGGTGCAACTAGTGCTCATGCGTCGCAGCTGTGAGAGCATCGAACTCGGCTGCCGCTGGAGGACGAAGCTCCCCGCTCCTGTTGCAATGCGGGAGGACGCGCTGTATCCAACGACCACGTCGGCAAGATACTCTTCTTCCTCCAAGCCACCTTGTGTAATAAACTCCTGTGCTTCACGCGAAAGTAGCGACACGGCAGCAGCACGCTGCTGAGATCGCTGCTCGAAGCGGTCAAACAAAAACACTACAACGAAGAGGAACCCCGCCAATGGAGGAAAGCACAACCACAGTCAGCAGCGATCGTGTTTGAGATGACGATCCTTGATGACAGGTGGTAAGAAAATTGCAGGCAATGGGCACCACGGTGCCATCAGGACAGTAATATCCACTAGGACAGACAATCGAGACATTGGGAGTGGGACAGTAGTACCCCTTGGGGCACAGCTTTGTGGCAAAAGTCCCCGGTGCACAGTACTGCGAGGGAATGCAGGCAACGGACACATTCGGTGCTGTGCAGTAGAACCCGGCCGGACACAACTGCACATCGTATGAGCCTACTGGGCAGTACAGCATGAGCCCCTTGCACGTTATCAGGTCCTTGCCATTGGCGGTGGTGATGGTGCCGTCGTCACCACAGACGCAAATGTCGGGCTCCAGGACCCACGGCTCGCCACAAAACGTGTTACCTGGGCACATGAACGTGGACGCGGTGTACGTCGAAGAATCATTTATCGGAGCTTGTGCACCTAACGAGCACCACTCTCCCGGGGCACACTCTGTCAAATCAGTGCGCAGAGTAGGCGCTGCTGGCGTCATGAAGCCAGGCGGGGCGGGCACGCTTGGTAGATGGGGAAGGAGGCAGACAGTTCCTGGAGGACACGTGGCAGGACTGCTCAAGCCGCTGTGGTCGCAAGTGGAATCGCTGTTGAGTGGAAGGGAGCAACGCTTCGGCGCACTAAGCCCCTCCTCATCGCAGTAAAACCCTTGAGGGCACTCAATCTTTTGCCCGGCTTTGCAGAAGTACCCCACTGGGCAGAGCTTCACAACCGCTGGCCTGTCAGCGTAATGTCGGTGAGGCGGGATGGATGCTTCTAGCTGATTCAGCGAAGGACAATAGATGCCAGCTGTGCAGTAGCTCGCATACTGCGTAAACGCATTGATGTTGACAGCCTGCGGAGGTGAAGACTGGCATTGCGCTGCGTACGCTTGGAGAAACACGTCAGAGGGATCCAACACCAGCTTCGCGCAAATATCAACGTAGCGGGATTGCGCTTCCAACTGCCACGCTTGGCGTTCTATGGATGTGAACATGTGCATACCATTCTCTGATACATACACGCTGCTCACATCGCCAAGAAATGCAATCTCATTGTACTCGAGCAGCTCCAACTGCGGCACGTCAAAGGAGTTGTTAGAAGCGGGAGAAATGCTTGCGGAGTAGTTGGTGCTGTTGCGAAACAGCGACAGCACAGAAACGGTGTTTCCTTGAGATGCAAAGAGCAGCACATGCTGCAAAAATGTAGCAACTTCTTCACGCGCGACATTGACCGCTTCTGCAAGACTCATGCCCAGCATCGACGCGATGAGTGTCGTGATGTTTGCATTCTTGGCAGCGGAGGATGACAATGCTGATTGGGCAACAATTCTTGACGTCAAGTCTGTCACTATTGGCGCTACAGTGCCAAAGTGCTGGGAAAGCACGAGCTGTGTCGTTAACCTTGAGCGACAAAGGAACGTATTCTCGGATCTGCTGAAGTACATCACTTCCGTGTCAAAATGGCATGGAAATGCGACCGTTGAAAATGTGTCTGGGAGTCCGAGTGGGTTGTCAAATGTAGAGTTTGCGTTAGGAACGACACTCAACTCTCCCAGGCTCATCGCGTAGAGGTACGTGTGCGTTTGGTTACGGAGGGCGGCAACAATCCATAGCACGGAGCTGTCATTTTCATCCAACTCGTTAAAGTCTGCGCCGTTGACAACGAACGAGTCTGGGGACACCACTTCGACGCTGTCGATGACAGTGTCGGTGTTTGGCACGCAAAAAATAGTACTCTTCGCCCTCGGCGCCACTCGTAACGCACCGGTGAGGGGATCCCTCACTGCAGTTGAGCGGCACCAGTCTGCTGCAAGTGGCACGGATTCTGTGTATCGTATTTTGTCGCCACCAACAACATCCCTCGAAGTGCTGTTGTATTGAAGTCTATGGAGCATAATGCCTTGGCTGCTGTGTATGACTAAAAACGACATGTTGCGTACGCTGTTATGCGTCGTCTGAAACTTGAGAGACCTCAACGACGTCACATTGACCTGCAGTAACACCTCAGCGGTAGCCGATGGCGTTCCACCACCCCCACTATTGATGTTGCAGCCGCCAACATAGGTTGCAGCAAACCGTTGTGCAATTGGTGCTCCGGTGAACTCGTAGTAGTACAACTGAGCTGCATAGCTTGAAACGCTTGGTACCTTCCGCCAGTTTTTGAGCATCAAGGAATAGTTCATGGATGCCACCCAACCAATATTAATCACGTCGGTCGAGATGTTTGCACTACGAGGATAAAACTCAGCGCTTACAAACATCAAATCCACTTCTGCTGCTTGCTTCGGTGTGTACTGGAACACGCGACAGGGCTGAGAGAGAGAGCCGTCTAGGCCGTTGACCATCACGAGGGACGCTTGGGTACGGTTGGTGACGAAGAGGATCATGTTCTGCACAATCATGTCGTCAACAGACGCCGAGTTTGATCTGTTGACGCGCAAGGAATACTGCACGTTAATCGTCGCGAAGTTGTTGATGTTCGGCACACCAATTTTAAGGTTGGTCGCCATTGAATTGTTGTTGAAGTAGACAAACAATAGTTGACCCATAAGATCCGCAAACACAATGTAGTTCGTCAGGTTGTTGATGGTCCCATCAGCACTCATGACACCTGCAGCGCCTGCGTTGATAGCCTTGATGGCCTTACATGAGCTCCCAACGCTTGTCTTCGCGGAGAACGCCGTGGTGTAGTCGACAAACGCCCGCGTGTCCTTCAAAAGAACGCCCCCACACTGGATGTGAAGCTCGAAGTCGTTGTGATCATGGACCTGAGGTGCAACGCTACTACCAGCTCCCACTGTAGTTGTATGGCGGGTGGTCAAGTCAGTGCTATTACGGCTCAAAAAGTCAGAGAGAATGTAAGGGTTGTCCAAGCCGCACCACGTCATGCTTGGCAGTGACAACGAACTGCTGCTGCTGCTTGCAGGACACTCTAGGGATGTTGGGAAGGGGATGGACAGGTTCGCCAAATCAAACGGAAGGCTCTGCGCAAAGACCCCTCCTTTAGGAGTAGTAGTAGTAGTAGTAGTAGAGTGACAAAGCAGAAGAACACCTACAACAACAAAAGTGGCGAAGAAAGCCCTTCTCTTCAATATTGGTGTGTGATGAGTCAACGTCATTTTTATCACTCTTAGAAAGAAAAAAATATTATGTTACCGACCTTCTACCCCCAAAGAGAAAGAGCAACAATGTATGTTTAGATGTAACAATGAGCAATGTCTCGTGTATGAGATGTCGTCGTGTTCGCGTGTTCTTCTGGTATTCTCTCACTCTCAGTAGAATGGAATGGGATGGGAGGGGACTTAGCGATATTTCTTTTGTTTTTTGACATTGTTGTTGTTTGCAAGCACGAAAACTTGCAGTGGGAAGGAGGCAGAAAGGAGGTTAAGCTGAATAAAAATGAAAAAAAAGAGAAAGAGCAAAAGCTGTTTCCTCCACGTTAGTGTTGCCTTCTGTCGCCATCGGTATCGTGTGCTTCCACAGATTGGCAGGGTTCAGGATACCAAGTCAATCCCTTCTCGTTCGATTGCACACTCTCTTGCAAAGGCTGTTGTTCTCCTAACGTTTCTGATCGCGGTTAAGTACGTGCATTCCAATCAGCGCAAGCACTCGGAAACCGACACCAAACACAATCGTCAGGATCATACACAGCTGATAATCGTCAAGAGCGTAATCAAACAATGCAAGGGACGGGTTGATGTTCACACCTTGGATGTCGTTCCACATAGTAATTTCCTCCAAGTACAACGCCTCTTGACCCCAGCGTATGTATGATGCGTATGGCATCGCTTGGAGAAGCACAAACATCTCCTTGATTTCCACTAGCGTGGGTCGAGAGCCGCCAAACATGGCAAAGACAAGCACTGCCACAACTCCGCCTAGTTGGGACAGCGCACCGGGCACAACAATGCTGATCAGATACCCAAGGCCTGTCGTTGCAAACTGGATCAACACGAGGACACGGTAATAAGCGATAAGACTTGCCCGGGTAGCAACGAACGTGCGGAACGGGGCAAGGTACATCATTGGTGAGATAATGATGAACAGAAGATGTGTGAGGTTCTTGGCGAGGAAGTACGCAGTAGTCGACATGCCCGCACTCGCCTCACGCCAATACACAATCTCCTCATTCCCAAACACCCTCATTCCCAAACACCCTCAGGGCTGCGGTGACACCAGTCATGCCAACCGCCATACATGTCAGGGACGCAATAGAAATGATCGGATCGTCAACAGGTCGCGCAAAGAATTCGGCGAGCATCGGCGGCGGAGAGGAGCCAAAGGCAGACAAGCTTCTGTTCACAATTTGGTCTGGAAGTGGAGGTTGATAGACCGAGTTGCTAAACACCAACCCAAGGAAGAAGCCGGAAACGAACACAAGCATGAGGTCGGTAAAGAACCACACCAAGTCTCGTGAAAGCTGAACAAAACTCCGCATGGTAAACAATTGCAGTTGTTTGAAGAATCCCGCGATCTCTTTCTTGTTTGCCTGCTCAGCCAACTTAAATCCAGGAACTATGTCGTCCTGTCCATTTGTAGTAAGGCGCATCGAGCCAGGCCTGGGTAGCTGATCCACGGTGCCGTTCACTTGATCGGTGTTGAACTGTTGCCACTTCATGACCATGTCATCAATGCTCAGGCCGGCACTGTTCACCTCGCCGGAGATCACGTCCATGAAGAAGTCCGGCGGGTTCACGTGCGGCGGGCACTTGATCCCGATGTAGTCCTCAAAGTACGTCAGCGCGTCCGCAGGCGCCCCGTAGTACACCAGCTTCCCGCCCTTCGCCAGCAGCAGCACCTTGTGGAACATGTTGAAGATCTCGTAGCGCGGCTGGTGGATCACAGCGATCACCGTCACGCCCACCGACGCCATATCCCGCAGCGACCCGCACACCGACATGCTGCTGCTCGAGTCCAGCCCCGACGTCGGCTCGTCCAGGAACAGCACCGACGGCAGCGACACCATCTCCATCGCGATGTTGACGCGCTTGCGCTGCCCACCGCTGATCCCGCGCTTCTTCTCGTCCCCGATCCGCACGTCGCGCACGCCCTCCAGGTCCAGCGCCGCGATCATCGCGTTCGCGATCGCCGCAGGCCGCTCCGCGCACAGCGGGTCGTGCCGCGCCTCCGCGTTGAACAGCACCGTCTCGAACACAGTCATCTCGCGCAGCATGATGTCGTCCTGCTTCACGAAGCCAACGATCTTCGAGAACCGGTTCAGGTCCACCTCGTCGTCGTTCACGTACACCTTGCCCAGCCGCGTCCCGTAGAACGCCTTCCCCGCCAGCGTGTGCATGAACGTCGACTTCCCAGACCCGCTCGGGCCCATCACCGCCACGAACGACCCCGGCGGGATCGTCCCGGTCACGTTGTCCAGCACCACCCTGCCCTTCGCCTCACCCACCTCCAGGCGCAGGCCCATGCCCTCGAAGCGGATCGCAGGCGTCTGGAAGCGCGAGGTCGGAATTACACAGCTTGCAGTAGATTTTGTTCCGGAGAGGGTGCGCGCATGTGTAGTTGCCTTTGCGGACGCAGACGCTGGGTTGTTGGGGACAATTTCATCGTCGTCGTGGTACGCAACCATTTCGATCATGCCGATGTTTGGGCTCTTTGCCAGCAAAGCAGAAGTGTCAAGACGGATTGGTGTTGTTGGATAAACTGCTGTCAGTGTGTTGTACGCGGATGAATCCTTCCGGAGTGGAGCGAGAATAGGCGGCACAAGAGCTGCCGGGGGCGACGATGCGGCTTGCGATTGCGCTGCGCTAGGCATGGTGAAGTCGTTGGTCACTTCTCGAAGAATCGTGTTGACACTCTTGTTCCTGTTGTTGCCGTCGATGAGGAGATATGCGTCGTTCAATAGTTCGTGTGTGTCCACAGAGACATCTTCGACCAGAGTGTCTCCTCGGTGGTGTTGGTTGGTGCAACTAGTGCTCATGCGTCGCAGCTGTGAGAGCATCGAACTCGGCTGCCGCTGGAGGACGAAGCTCCCCGCCCCTGTTGTAATGCGAGAGGACGCGCTGTATCCAACGACCACGTCGGCAAGATACTCTTCTTCCTCCAAGCCACCCTGCGTAATAAACTCCTGTGCTTCACGCGAAAGTAGCGAGACAGCAGCAGCACGTTGTTGAGATCGCTGCTCGAAGCGGTCAAACAAGAACACCACAACGAATAGAAACCCGCCGATTGAGGAAAGGACAACGACTGTGAGAAGCGATCGGGTTTGAGATGACGATCCTTCATGACAGGCGGTAAGAAAATTGCAGGCAATGGGCACGACGGTGCCATCAGGGCAGTAATATCCAGAAGGACAGAGAATCGAGACATTGGGAGTGGGGCAATAAGACCCCTTGGGGCACAGCTTCGTGGCAAAGGTCCCCGGTGCGCAGTACTGAGAGGGAATGCAAGCAACGGATACATTCGGTGCGGTGCAGTAGAACCCGGCCGGACACAACTGCACGTCATATGAGCCTACTGGACAGTACAGCATGAGCCCTTTGCACGTTATCGTGTCCTTTCCATTGGCGGTGGTGATGGTGCCGTCGTCACCACAGACGCAAATATTGGGCTCCAGGACCCACGGCTCGCCACAAAACGTGTTACCTGGGCACATAAACGTGGACGCGGTGTACGTCGAGGAATCGTTCATAGGAGCTTGTGCACCTAACGAGCACCACTCTCCCGGGGCACACTCTGTCAAATCAGTGCGCAGAGTTGGCGCCGATGGAGTCGTAAAACCAGGCGGAGCGGGCACGCTTGGTAGGTGGGGAAGGAGGCAGACAGTTCCTGGAGGACACGTGGCAGGACTGCTCAAGCCGCTTTGGTCGCAAGTGGTATCGCTGTTAAGTGGAAGGGAGCAACGCTTCGGCGCGCTAAGCCCCTCCTCATCGCAGTAAAACCCTTGAGGGCACTCAATCTTTTGACCGGCTTTACAGAAGTACCCCACAGGGCATAGCTTCACAACCGCTGGTCTGTCAGCGTAATGTCGGTCGGGCGGAATGGATGCTTCTAGCTGGTTCAGCGAAGGACAATAAATTCCAGCTGTGCAGTAGCTCGCATACTGCGTAAACGCATTGATGTTGACAGCCTGCGGAGGTGACGACTGGCATTGCGCTGCGTATGCTTGGAGAAATACGTCAGAGGGATCCAACACCAGCCTCGCGCAAATATCAACGTAGCGGGATTGCGCTTCCAACTGCCACGCTTGGCGTTCTATGGACGTGAACATGTGCATACCATTCTCTGATACATACACGCTGCTCACATCGCCAAGAAATGTAATCTCATTGTACTCTAGCAGCTCCAACTGCGGCACGTCAGCAGCAATAACAAAAGAGTTGTTAGAAGCAGGAGAAACGCTTGCGGAGTAGTTGGTGCTGTTGCGAAACAGAGACAGCACAGAAACAGTGTTTCCTTGAGATGCAAACAGGAGCACATGCTGCAAAAATGTAGCAACTTCTTCACGCGCGACATTGACCGCTTCTGCAAGACTCATGCCCAGCATCGACGCGATGAGTGTCGTGATGTTTGCATTCTTGGCAGCGGAGGATGACAATGCTGATTGGGCAACAATTCTTGACGTCAAGTCTGTCACTGCTGGCGCTACACCAAAGTGCTGGGAAAGCACGAGCTGTGTCGTTAACCTTGGGCGACAAAGGAAAGTATTCTCGGATCTGCTGAAGTACATCACTTCCGTGTCGAAATGACATGGGAACGCGACCGTTGCAAATGTGTCTGGGAGTCCGAGCGGGTTGTCAAATGTAGAGCTTGCGTCAGGAACGACACTCAACTCTCCCAGGCTCATCGCGTAGAGGTACGTGTGCGTTTGGTTACGGAGGGCGGCAACAATCCATAACACGGAGCTGTCATTTTCATCCAACTCATTAAAGTCTGCGCCGTTGACAACAAACGAGTCTGGGGACACCACTTCGACGCTGTCGATGACAGTGTCGGTGTTTGGCACGCAGAAAATAGTACTCTTCGCCCTCGGCGCCACTCGTAACGCACCGGTGAGGGGATCCCTCACTACAGTTGAGCGGCACCAGTCTGCCGCAAGTGGCACGGATTCTGTGTATCGTATTTTGCCACCACCAACAACATCCATCGAGGTGCTGTTGTATTGAAGTCTATGGAGCATAATGCCTTGACTGCTGTGCATGACTAAAAAAGACATGTTGCGTACACTGTTATGCGTCGTATGAAACTTAAGGGACCTCAACGACGTCACGTTGACCAGCAGTAACACCGACGACACCGGCGATCCACCAGCACTGTTGATGTTGCACTCACCAACATAGGTTGCAGCAAACCGTTGTGCGATTGGTGCTCCGGTGAACTCGTAATAGTACACCTGAGCTGCATAGCTTGAAATGCTTGGTACCTTACGCCAGTTTTTGAGCATCAAGGAAAAATTCATGGATGCCACCCAACCAATATTAATCACGTCGGTGGAGATGTTTGCACTGCGAGGATAAAACTCAGCGCTCACAAACATCAAATCCACTTCTTCTGCTTGCTTCGGTGTGTACTGGAACACGCGACACGGCTGAGAGAGTGAGCCGTCAAGGCCGTTGACCATGACAAGAGACGCTTGGGTACGGTTGGTGACGAAGAGGATCATGTTCTGCACAATCATGTCGTCAACAGACGCTGAGTTTGATCTGTTGACGCGCAAGGAATACTGCACGTTAATCGTCGCGAAGTTGTTGATGTTCGACACACCAATTTTAAGGTTGGTCGCCATTGAATTGTTGTTGAAGTAGACAAACAATAGTTGACCCATAAGGTCCGCAAACACGATGTAGTTCGTCAGGTTGTTGATGGCCCCATCAGCACTCATGACCCCAGCAGCACCTGCGTTGATAGCCTTGATGGCCTTACATGCGTTCATGATGCTTGTCTTCGCGGAGAACGCCGTCGTGTAGTCGACAAACGCCCGCGTGTCCTGCAATGGAACGCCCCCGCACTGGATGTGAAGCTCGAAGTCGTTGTGATCATCGACCTGAGGTGCAACACTACTGCTTGCTCGCACTGCAGCTGTGTGGCGAGTGGTCAAGTCAGTGCTATTGCGGCTCAAAAAGTCAGAAAGAATATACGGGTTGTCCAAGCCGCACCACGTCATGCTTGGCAGTGACAACGAACTGCTGCTGCTGCTTGCAGGGCACTCTAATGATGTTGGGAAGGGGATGGACAAGTTCGCCAAATCAAACGGAAGGCTCTGCGCAAAGACACCACCTCCAGCAATAGTAGAGTGATGAAGCAGAAGAACACCTACCACAACAAAATTGGCGAAGAAAGCCCTTCCCTTCATTAATGGTGTGTGACGATGCAACCTCATTATTTATCGCACTTTTAAAAAAAATTAAGTTGCCGACCTTCTAGTCCGAAAGAAAAAGAGCAAGAACGAACCAATCTTTAGATGTGTAACAATGAGCACGATGCCTCGTGTATGGGATTTCTTGTGTTCGCGTGTTTTTTCTGGTTTTCACTCTCAGTAGAATGGAATGGGATGGGAGGGGTCTTAGCGATATTTCTTTTGTTTTTTGACATTGTTGTTGTTTGAAAGCACAAAAGCTTGCAGTGGGGAGGAGGCCGAGGAAAGGAGGTTACGCTGAAAAAAACAAAGAAAGAGAAAAAGCAAAAGCTGTTTCCTCCACGGTAGCGTTGTCTTGTGTCGCCATCGCTATCGTGTGCTCTCACAGATTTGCGGGGGTTCCAAAACCAACGCAATCCATTTCGTTCGATTGCACATGCTCGCACATGCAAAGGCTGTTCTCCTCCCCCTAACGTTTCTGATCGCGGTTAAGTGCGTGCATTCCAATCAGCGCCAGCACTCGGAAACCGACTCCAAACACAATCGTCAGGATCATACACAGCTCATAATCGTCAAGAGCGTAATCAAACAATGCAAGGGACGGGTTGATGTTCACACCTTGGATGTCATTCCACATTGTAATCTCCTCCAAGTACAACGCCTCTTGCCCCCATCGGATGTATGATGCGTATGGCATCGCTTGGAGGAGTACAAACATCTTTTTGATTTCCACTAACGTGGGTCGAGAGCCGCCAAACATCGCAAAGACAAGCACTGCCACCACACCGCCTAGTTGGGACAGGGCCCCAGGCACAACAATGCTGATCAGGTACCCAAGGCCTGTGGTGGCAAACTGGATCAACACGAGAACACGGTAATAGGCGATAAGACTTGCACGGGTGGCAACAAACGTGCGGAACGGGGCGAGGTACATCATCGGTGAGATGATGATGAACAGCAGGTGCGTCAGGTTCTTGGCGAGGAAGTACGCAGTGGTCGACATACCCGCACTCGCCTCGCGCCAATACACAATCTCCTCATTCCCAAACACCCTCAGCGCTGCGGTGACACCAGTCATGCCAACCGCCATACAGGTCAGGGACGCAATAGAAATAATCGGATCGTCCACGGGTCGTGCAAAGAATTCAGCGAGCATCGGCGGTGGAGAGGAGCCAAAGGCAGACAAGCTTCTGTTCACAATTTGGTCTGGAAGGGGAGGTTGATAGACCGAGTTGCTAAACACCAACCCAAGAAAGAAGCCGGAAACGAACACAAGCATGAGATCCGTAAAGAACCACACCAAGTCTCGTGAAAGCTGAACAAAACTCCGCATGGTAAACAGTTGCAGTTGTTTAAAAAATCCCGCAATCTCTTTCTTGTTTGCCTGTTCAGCCAACTTAAATCCAGGAACTATGTCGTCCTGTCCATTTGTAGTAAGGCGCATCGAACCAGGCCTGGGTAGCTGATCCGCGGTGCCGTTCACTTGATCGGTGTTGAACTGTTGCCACTTGACCACCATGTCGTCAATGCTCAGGCCGGCACTGTTCACCTCGCCGGAGATCACGTCCATGAAGAAGTCCGGCGGGTTCACGTGCGGCGGGCACTTGATCCCGATGTAGTCCTCGAAGTACGTCAGCGCATCCACCGGCGCCCCGTAGTACACCAGCTTCCCGCCCTTCGCCAGCAGCAGCACCTTGTGAAACATGTTAAAGATCTCGTAGCGCGGCTGGTGGATCACCGCGATCACCGTCACGCCCACCGAC
>CYKH01001941.1:0-74481 GCA_001460835.1 Bodo saltans | reverse complement strand
AAGCACCGTCCCCTCAGGGCAATAGTTTCCCTCAGGGCAGACGTAGCTCGCGTTCGGTGTGGGGCAATAAAACCCTGCGGCGCACAACTTGGGGGCAAAGGTACCGTAGTCACAGAATTGGGTCGGAATGCAGGCCACGGACACGTTGGGGGCGGTGCAGTAAAAGCCACGGGGACACAGTTGGACGTCCGTCGCTCCAGCGGGACAATACAGCGTGCCGCCGTTGCACTCAAGGATTGTCCCGTTAGCCGTCACAATGCTGTCGGTAACATTCATGTCGGCATTGTCGCCACAGACACAAGTGACGGGCTCAAGAGTTGACGGATCGCTGCAGTAGGTGTTGCCAGGGCACTGGAAGGTGATGTTGGTGAAGATAGTAGAGTTGACGATTGGTGCTTGAGCGCCTAACGAGCACCAATCCCCCTCTTCACACTCCACCAAGTCGGTTCGAGTCTCAGGGGGAGTCGGCGTCATGAACCCTGGAGGCGCAGGGAGGCCAGGAATGTGCGGGAGAGCGCAGATCGTTCCAGGTGGGCACGCTAGGGGAGCAATCAGGCCGCCCTGCGCACACGTACTGTTGCTGTTTAAAGGGAGTGGGCAACGCTTAGGCGCCAGCAACCCCTCTTCGTCGCAATAAAACCCTTGAGGGCATTCAATCTTTTGCCCAGCGGAGCAGAAGAAGCCTTTAGGGCAAATCTTTGACACCGCCGGTCTGTCCGCGTAGTACCGATCCGCCGGCATTGTCACTTCCAGCTGATCGAGAGAGGGACAATACATGTTGAACGAGCAATAGCTTGCATACTGTGTAAAGGCGTTGAGGTTCACTGCTTGTGCAGGGGTCGCGACACAGTCAGCCGCGTACGGTTGGAGAAAGGGGTCTTTTGGGTCCTCTTCAAGTTTCTTGCAAATCTCCAAAAATCGTGTTTGGGATTCCAGCTCCCACGCTTGGCGATCCACTGCGGTCAGCAAGTGCATCCCGTTCTCGGACACGTACACGCTGCTTACGTTCCCAAGGAAGCTAATTTCATTGTATGGTTGAAACGTCAACCCGAAATAGTTGGTGTCATTCAGGGCGGAGCTGTACATGGCGAACACGGTGACTTTATTGCCCTGGGAGGCGAAAATAAGTGCATGATCGTTCATAGCGTCGGGACCAAGTGTTCCTCCTCCTCGGCCGCCGGTTGTCTGCTGACTCCCACCCCCCGTTGTTGTTGCGGACCGCTGCACAATGATCCGTGCTAATAAATCTGTCACGTTGCCAACAGCAGGCATCACGTACGTCGCTGTCACGCGAGTTTGACATGTGTACGTGTTGGTCACATTGTCGTAGTAGTACACCTGTGTGTCAAAATCGCACGGAAAGGCAGGCGTGCCGTAGGTGTCAGGAAGCCCAAGTGGGTTGTCGAATGTCGAATTTGCATCAGGAATAAAGATCAGCTCGGTGAGGCTCATCACATACAAGTAGGAGTGCGTGCTGTTGCGGAGCGCCATGATAATCCACACATCCTTGTCATAGTCACCAATGTCGCTGTAGGTGTCTGGGCTCGCTAATTCTACCTTGTCGATCACGGTATCATCGTTAGGGACGCAGTAGACGGTGTTCTTAGCCCTTGGCATATTTATTGTAGTGTTGGTGCTGGGATCAAACACACTTCGACTCACACACCAGTCCACCACCATTGGGATGTTTTGGGTGAAGATGGTTTTGTTGCCGTCGGTGCCGTTGGCACCTGTGTAGGTCAAACGATTGATGGTGATGCCTCGGTCGCTGTGCATGAGCATAATCGATACATTACTCGCAGCATTGTGTAATGTGTGGAACGTGACGGGGCTGAGGGAGAAGATCGTGACATACAACTGAATGTCAAGCGGTGTCTTGGGAGGGCAGATGTGAATAAAATCTACTGCCGCACTTTGGGTCGTCGGCACACCATTGAACTCATAGTAGTACACCATCGGTGCCCACCACGGGACGGTGGAGTTATCCCAGTACATCAACTAGTGATAGCGATCCATCCCGACCGTTCACCATCAGCGCCGCTTGAGTTCGGTTCGTCACAAAGAGAACTAAATTTTGCGCAATCAACGCGTCGGTGGAGCATCGTTTCCGGTACCATTGCTTGGGGAAAAGATGAATTGCACATTTGTCGTTGCGAAGTTATTCACGTTTGGCACGTTAATCTTCAGGTTGTTGGCCATCGTGTTGTTGTTGAAGTACACAAACAGCAGCTGGCCGTCAAGGTCAACAAATACAATGTAGTTCGTCAGGTTCTTGACGGACGCGTTCAGGCTCAGCGTCCCGGCGGTCCCCGCGTTGATCGCCTGGATCGCCTCGCAGGAGTTGTACACCGACGCCATCGCCGCATCTGGCGACGAGTCGTTCACAAAGTTCGTGTTCGTCATCTGTGCACCGCCGCACTGGATGTGCAGCTGAAACGTGTCGTTGCTCGAAGAAGTGCCTGACCGGGTGGTCAAGTCGGTGCTGTTGCGGCTCAGGAAGTCAGAGAGAATGTACGGATTGTCAGAATTACACCAGGATAGACTCGGCAGTGCGAAGGACGAAACGCTGGTGCTGTTGTCGTTGGAGGCATCCGCACACACAAGAGTGGTAGGAAACGGAATGGTCCAGTTGGAAAAGTTAAAGGGAAGGAATTGTGCTCTGGCAAAATGATTGCTGTGTTTATCGATAAGCAGGAGTAGCACCACCACGATCATGGTGAAGGTTAAACGCAGACGATCGCGTGCTGCCTCATTCTGTGATGGTAAGGACCTGCTCATTTCTTGCAACGACGAGATTACCGCCCTTTTTTTCTGATTTGAACACAATTGAGCAACACAAAAACTTGACAACGAAAAATTAGTTTGGCGCAAGTTGGCTCACGTCCATTCGAACGAAACGCTCTGGGAGCTGCAGGCTTTTAAGGGGCAACCATGATGGCTTGATTCGATCCGCTGGAAAAAAAAAAGAATAAAGCAGCTAGAAGCCACACGCCACAGAAAGGCCCTCGATGCATGCATGCTCAGGTAAGCGTAAGGATTGCGTGGCATCAGCGGCACAGGTAACACTTCCTGTGTTCCACTTCTCCACACGAATCCCATTGCAGATCCGAGCACCTCGGTACTTGGCGTACAATTGGGCAGCACCATTTTTAGCATTTGAAGCGGAGGAAAGGAGGGACGCTAACGCTGGGTTGCGGCGCACTGCCCACTCCACTTGCTGCTGGCCAAAAGGGATGCAGGTATCACGATAAGGATCTGAAGTTACCATTTCGTGAAATTGAGCTAGGGTAAACAGCTGTCCTTTATGTCGTGCCGTTCAAAACTATTTCTGGTGCTAATTTGCTGCGCATTGAAACTCCGACGTTTGTGAAACTTCGAGTTATCGAATACTCGTCTGATTTTGGGGGTTTTCGTCAAATATAAAAGAGCACACTTGGTTTACCACAATGACGCCTTTCATTCGGGGCAAGGACATTCTGGTCGTTTGTCTTTTGGGAGAATATTGTTGTCTTATGGCGCGATCTTGACGCTGAGCTGCCATAGGGGCAAAAGTGCGGCAATGCTTCGGATCACAGGACGCCGTTTGTTGTTTCCAGGAGGCCAATTCGTGGCCAGACCCAGAGATCGAGTGACTCTCTCTAAGCACATCTTCTGCATACTTCAGGCTCTTTGCGTGCCCTACTTCCTTTGAGGGCCCTCGACGGACGTGAACTGCTGGTGTTGGTATGATGTGTACGGTCTTCGCTCAGTCGCAAAATGTTCACAAGTGTGCCGTGTTTCTCGTGGTTTATGCACGCCCGACCAAAAAACTCAACCCACAGTTTGTCTAAAAGCAAATTGAACGTCGGATTCGCTACCCTGTGAAACGCCTTGGCTGCGCACTCCGTCTAAAGATAGAAAGTCGCATCGCACATCCAGGTGCTCTGCCAAAAAAAACTTGAACAGTTGTGATGATGAGCCTCGATGAGACGGAGCGTTTGAACTCCTTCTGCGAATTCTGCGACTCAACTCCGTTTATCTTTAACCTCTCTTTAACTCGTCGTGATAAAAAACGAGACAAATGATCCACTAAGCACCCTCTGCTCACTGTGTGGGAGCGATAAAACACAAATGCGATAAAACGCAAATGTACAAGTGAGAGTCATAGTTTGGTTGGCGTTGGAAGCTCAATTTACAGCATTCGCTACAGATCAGATTCGCCAAAGGTCTAAAATAATGGAGTTGTCGTGTTGTTACTTCAAGTACACTTGACATTACATACCACGCCTCTTGCGGCGTCGCACTCTCGAGACCAGCGATGGGTCATTCGTTGTGTACCCGCCGTACCCCCGTCGCAGTCCTGCGAGGTTCCACCCACCCCAATCGTCTGCGCTCATCATATCGTCGTCAACGTCATCCATAGCCAGCACGTCCGTGCCGCTTCTGAAGTCATCCGCGCCTTCATCCACTGGCTCATTTGAAGAGATGTCACTATTGTCATCAAAAGCCCCAGCGTGCTGTGCAGACTGTCGGTTGCCGTGTTCGACGGCAGCAGGTGCGCCATCGGATCGCTCCCAGCGAGGACGCGACAATGGTAGCGGAATCTTGATGCTGCGCATACGTGCCAGCTCTGCAGTAGCCATTTCCTTATGTGCAACACGGGATGTTGGTGAGGACATGGGCTCCACTGTGTTGGCACTGCCTTCCCCAACAAATGCAACCGCACCACGCGGAGTGAACAACACACTGCTGGACTCCATTGCATTGGCGGAGGAGCTTTGGGAGAGTTGATTGCGTGGCGTTTGTCCTGCCGTTGTGGATCCTGTGTCGATCCTGGCCACCCTTTCCGCTTGTGGCTGCTCCGTTGCGTCATTGGCGTTGGACTTGGATTCCTCATCGTCGCTGTCGACATGATTGATTGCATCGAAGGTCAATGTGGGCGCGTTCATGGCACGAGGTGTGGGGCGGTTTGCCCCGCCCAGCCATCGAGGCGTGCCGGCAGTGGTCGAACCGCCAGACGAGTCGTGTTGACGATGCACCATGGAAAGCGTCGAACGTATCTCACTGAGGTTTCCCATCGAGCCCACAGTCCCCCGGTCACTTAGCATCCGCCGCTTCTCGTCGTCTTCATCGATCTTAGCGCGGTGTTCAAGCTTCGCATCGCACCATCGTTCCAGCGCGCGGTGACGGAGGTAGACGCGTTCAAGCGGCGTGTGCACAAGTGACACCCACTGTGTCGTGTCTGCGTCATCGAACCTGTCTTCATTTTCGAGTTCCGTGCTCACAGAAGGCAATGTCGGTGAGGAAGGCGGTGTACTCATGCGCATCAATGTACCACGTCTCATTGGGAGGTCCGGAGAACTGGGGCTCGCAACGACAGTGCTCGTGCGCTTCCTTCCATGGCGAGTGCGCTTCATTTCCTCAAGCACACCTGACTCTTTAAGCAGATGCCATACACGACGACGAAGAGTGTTGCACAACTTCTTCAGGAATTGCGGCCCTGAGCAAAAGTATACATAACGCACAGACAGATCCAAGATTGTCCTACAATGACGCTTCACGGTATCAAGGAGCAGCGCACTGACGGAGACAGTTATGGTGGCACCGTCGATATTAAGAAATTTGAGACGGCAGTCAGGCTCGTGGAGGAAGTTACATACCTTGACAACAGATGTGTCTGTGAGCCCGCAGAACCCAAGGTCGAGGTGCTCCAGTTGGTGAAGGGAAGTCATGAACGTGGCGATGAGTTGATGCGGCGGCGTTTCTGGATTGGGTGGCGCTCGCGGAGTGCGTGCTGTGTTCACTGAGGACTGCAAGTTCTTTCCTCGGGCAGCGTTCGCCTCCCCAACATCGATGCCAAGCGATCCCACAAACGATCGACCAAATCCTCTTGGACTTCCAGCGGCGCGTGGACTTGCTCGCTGACTGCGTGAGACTGACAGCTCTTCGCCGCGCTGCTTTGCTTTGCGCGCCTCTAGGAACACTCTCATCGCCTCCTGGTATTCAGCGTTGATTCTCTCCTGCGCCTCCTCGTAATAGAGGAACAAGGGATTGTTGCGAATCGAGAGACTCACCAAACTTTGAGTGCCGCAGATAGCAGCCGCAAGGAGCGGTAGATCTTTGGCGCTGAGGTTGTTGTCCGCAAGGTCCAGCGTGTGCAGGCCTGCTGGACCCCGAACGGTGTCCACTGCGAGCCAAGCAACCAATGGCAGTACCGACACACCGTCAAGCTCGCAGAACCGCAACGCAATTCTTTGTAAGAACTTCAATGGCATCGCCGCAAAGGCTCCAAACGTCAGCCGTGCAACTTGCTTTGCGGAGAGAGGCGTGTGGTGAATAAGGAGTGACCTTAGCTCGTGGGCCAGTGGCACGTCATGAACAATGTTGGCGACGAAGTCATCGACATCTTTCCGAGTCGCTGGCATTGCATGAGACTTCACCACGCTAATGCAGTCCTCATTGACGTTTCCACCGCCGGATGGAGGCGTTGATATTTTTGAAATGGCAAACGTTACGGGGGAAACTCGTGGTGATCTGCGGCCTCGGTTGTGGCCCAGTCGGAATGTTCGTGGTGTGTTTTCATTGGTTGCCCCAACGAATTCCATTGGCGGCATGCGGCTGGATGCATTGCCAAAACGCCCTCGATGAAACGCGACGGCATCCATGAGAGACATGTCGCCGATGTGCTTTGCGACGGGTCGGATGGTGTCGAGGGGCAGATCCTCCTCATCGTCTTCAATGCGCTTCCGTTTGTCTGCATCCTGGCGCTTCCGAAAGGAGTCGGAGGCGGATGAGCTGAAGCTTGCCCTTTCGGCTTCTTCGTCGTCGTCAGTATCTCCATCGGAAGTTGCAGCCTCGGAATGCACAACAGAAACTTGCCTTACTGAGCGAAGTTGTGGTTTGGGTTTGTGAGCCCCATGGTGTTTATGAGGTGCATCAGAGTCGTCGCTAGATGCATCATCGGCACGTCCTTTCCAGTGATGATTTCCCGCATGATGGGCACCACCCCGATCACCAAAGCTGAACGTCTTAAATACTTCGGTCATATTGCTCTTGGCATGTTGCGGTTGGGAGAACGGACCAGATGCAGACATTTCATTTTCATCGTTATCGTCAGCGGCCAATGATGAACGATGCATAAATAATTGTGTTGGCGCGAAGGCAACAAGTTGCGGCTGATGGCCCACAGTGCCCCCATGTGGATGTAGAAGTGAGGTCGAAGGTGAAGAGATAGACGATGCGGGCGCTTTAGTCGTAGAGACTACTCTGCTCCGTGATCCGTTTTTGCTGAACGCTATTTGTTGATCGACGCAAAGTACCCATTCGACTTGAGTCACAAGACCTGCGTCCCCCTCCGCTAACACGCCACCCTTACCCTCAGCTTTAGGTTTTCGCAGAATTGTGCGAATCCAATCTGAGTCGATGTTAAAGGCTCCACTAAACTTCACTGCTGAAGCCAAGTTGGGTGCAGCACGGTTGCTATTCAGAATTTGTTGGAGCAGTCCTGCAGCGAGTCTCTTTCGCAGTTGTGCAAGCGAGTCTCTTTCGCAGTTGTGCAACGGTGAGGGGTTGCGACTTGTGGCTACGCACAGCTCCTGTAATCCGTAAAGAAATGCTATTCATGGTGACAGTCGACAAGGATCGCGCAGTGAGTTGCTTTAGCATGAGCAATTGATCTTCCTCTTTGAGTTGTTGGAGGTGGTGAGGCTTGCTGGAGGGGTCAGAGTTCTCAAGGTCATCCTCCGAGGAGTCGCTTTCTTCTTTTCGGATGACACCCTTCTTGAGTAGCTGCTCCCTCCTTGCATGTCGCGAGGTTGGATTGGCCACAGCTAGCCTCGCGGTCCCGTGCACGCTACTGCGTTTCCCTGGCGATGTTGGTGACGAGGGCTCATTGGGGCGTGTGGGCGAGAGTGTGAACTTTGTTTTTGGTGGCTCAGCGCTCAACACTAGCGGCGATACGCCACGGGCTGAGAGGTTGGACGACAAATGTTGCGTTGAGGACGACAAGATCACATTCTTCCCGGCACTTGTGACTCTTCTCGCGTTCCCGCCGCCAACTGACTTTGGAGGCGTCGGCGGGGGTGGAGTGGAGTCGATGTCCGCAACTGTCAACGCAGATACTGCTGCTAAGCGGTATCGTGTAGCAACTGACATGTACCTTGGTCCACCCTCGCCACCTGCATGCGGTTGCTGGGGGGCTTGGGGCATCAACTGGTTCTCCGCTTGCGCTGCATCGCCACTGCGTCGCGGCAATTGGGTTACAGCGATTGTGCTGACTCGTCGGTTCGGTTTCTGAGATGCTGCACTGAGACGCCGGGCTAAATCTTCTCGTTTCTCTGACGAGTGCCCAGCTTGAGGACTCTTGATGAGCTCGAGAACAGTTTCTAGTTGAATCGTGGAATCGGTCCTACTTCGATGTTGTTGTGACTTTGCTAGTGACTCTGTTGCTGAGTCGTCAGCACCGGTACGAAATACAATAGATCGCCTTCGTGTGCTATTGCTACCAGGAACCTCTAACGTGTGCTCCATGCCACTTTATTCTATTGCTTGAGAAGGAGAGAGATAATGCAGGATGCTACATTCGTTGATACAGAAAAATATTCTTCGCCACTTTATTGCGACAAATAAGTAAAGACTACACATGTACAGGTTTTCTTTTGTCTTTTTGTAATCTAGGCCAATTTGTCCAGCTATTCCGGCGTGCCTAGCTCCCTCTTCAGTCGCTCGTTGTTGCGACGCAACTTCTCGAGGCGCTCCCGCTTTTGGCGCAGTTGATCCGATAAGGTTTCAACACTGCGCTGCAGTTCTAGTTTAATGTCCTCACACTGATCGAACGTCGCAGCAGCATCGACTTCAGCGGCAGCAACTTCCGAGCGAAGCGATATCTCTTTGTCGTGCAGGAGCCGATGTGCCTCTGCAACTTCACGGAACGTCTTGTTGAGGAAAACGATACGGTTGGTGGCCTCACGAAGTGTCCCAGTCAGTAGCTCTGCACGCTGCTCATCACGTTTCCGGTCGATCATCCCGACGGGGGTGCGTCGGTTTGCTCTAGGGGAGCCGCGAGTAGGCGTGCGTCTTGGCGATGAAAGTGGGGACTCACGGTTGGACATCCAACGTGTCGCATTGAATGGGGTGTGGCCGATATCTTGGACGGCGGCCTGCTCATGAGTTGGGTATTGTGGTGAGGGCCTGTACTGTGCAGAGTCGCGCTGAACGTTTACGAGAGGTTCAACCGGTGCAAGAGGTGTCGGGATCTCCTCCTGTTGCACCACCGACGATGGCCCTAGCTGATGCTGACGCGTCGGGTCTGCTGATGGTACGTCTGGTGCGTCAAAAGTGCTCTCAGGAGACGTGGACACTGCGTGGACATTGCTGTACACATAGGCCCCACGAGATTCATTGTGCTCAGCCTGACTACTGTAGTCGCGCGAAGGGGTCACAGTGCCGCTTGGCATGGCGGACGCATTCCGCGAGGACTCGACTGTGCGGTGCTCCATGGGAACACCTGTAGGCTCAGGAGACTTGCGACCTTGATGCAGTGGGACATGGGCGGCTTCGGCACGGTGTGCCATCGGGGCGGACTCCACGGACGCTTGGCTCGGTGTGCGGCTATGTTGAGGGCGTGACTTCATCGCTCCGATACCGATACTCTTTGCAGTTGGTAGGGGGGTAGCTGGTACAGCGGGTGCAACCATTGCCGCGTGATTGGGTGATGGCACTACTGTTGCTTTTACGGGCTCAATCATTGGTTGCGAGCCTATTTTGCGGCGAGACCCGATTGCCATTGGCGGGGCAGACACCACGACGGATTGCTGGGATTTTTGAAGAGAACCAAGAGCTGGAGGTAGTTCCCCTCGGCTGTGTTCCACAGAAGACGCCGCTACACTTGAGCTTCGCTCCACGCCGATGAGCTGTGTTGTAGGTCCAGCAGCGATAGCGGTGTTGTAGGTGGTCAACGTTCGTGGGTCGTCAACATCGAGGAATGCCGCGGGCCCAGAGGACGTGCTCGGCGGAGGGAGCCCTCGGCCCCACGTAGGTTGTGCATATCGATTAGAGCCCACGTCAGTCCCGAGTACTGTAGATGATCTTAGATGTCCCCACGCGGCGTTGTACGCGGGATCACGGTGCTCCAACCGCTGATACTCTCGGGGCAACGCGTATGCATCCATGATGCCTCTCTCACTACCACAAGCATGAACAAGTGTGTACGCAAAATGTAGTTAGATATGCGCTTCAAGACGCAAGCACAGAGGTTTTCAATTTCGTTGTTGTTTCGTGTATTCACAAATAAAGAATGTGGAGGGTGAGTAAACCATTTTGACGTCGGTGGTCATTTTGACGTCGGTGGTGTATGTAACTTGCTACGCACTATGACGCTTAAACTCCCTACTTCTACGCTACACGCACGTCTGGTTCCAACAGTCAGCTAGCTTCAGAGGAGAGCACCCGGGCTTATTCAAGGAGTTGTACCCTGCCTTGCAGTAACACATTGGCTTTAAACACTTGCGGGCGGTGTATCCGCTGTACTGCGAGTACGACTCCACGACGCACTGGAACGCCGTGTAGTTTTGGGGATATCCAGACTGCGGGACTGGATTGGTGCCGTTGGTAGAAATGTTGAAGAGGTGGTAGCACCGTGTGGGATAACAGATGGTGATGTTAGGAGTGTCGTCAGAGAAGCATGGGTCGTGACCTTGAGTGTAGAGTAGCGGGTTCATGTACGCTGAGCAGGTGATCACCAACATAGCAAGAAATGCTGCGTTGGTCATTGTGACACAATAATGTGTGCTGTTTTTGACTGTGGCAAGGAAATCAACATATGCTAGTACAATTCAAATGTCCAGACAGTATGTGCGAGTGGTTCTATTCATGAAAGTAGTATTTGTACATTCCAATCGTTTCATGCAACAACATTCACGGCGATGCGTTACTGGCAACGTTGTTGGCGTTGTCAATTGTGGTTTCTTCACTGGGTGCTTGTTGCGCCGCTTCGCTGACTTCTACTACTGTGGCACCCTCTGATGACTCCTTCACTTGTAACGCTGCTTCGGGGGCGACGTCAACGAGTTGTTCATCTTTCGAACGGGCTGACCGAGCAGATCCATCTGATGGCGGTGAGAGGGGTGATCGAGGCGAGCGCTGGGAGCTACGGAGGCTTTTGACTCTTTCCGGCGACTCTGTAGGAGGTTGTGCGTTGTACATAGGAATCGCTGCCCTCCAGCTGCTCTGTGGTACAAGCGGTGCCGCGTTGATGCGGTGGTCAAGGGGGCGATGACGCAAGTGATCATGTGTCGTAGAGGTGCATGTCGCTGTTGCCGCCCACGCAATGCTTTGGGGAAAGGCAGCAAGAAGCGCCGCCGATGACTCGTTCTCCATTGCGGCAGTGGTGGTGTCCGCCCGAGCGTTGTGCTTTCCCCGTTGGCGCTTTGGTGACGTGACGTACTCTGGATGACGTCGCCATTGGTCAATATTATGTTGTGCCTGTTGCAATCCTTGCACTTGATCTTTCCAGTAAGGGCTTTTGTCAGTTCGCTCGGTCCACAGAGCTGTAAGCTCGCGTGCATAAATATGTTGCTCAGCTTGGGCACGCAACCCTTGAAACGCTGACTTTGTGTTCCAGTAGGCCCGTTCAAGTGCAAGTTGCTGCTCAAGCAGCACCTTTCTCTGTTCGCTGCGCTCTACACGTGCAACTGTATTGGCACTGAGAGCCCCACCACGGCTACTTGTACGCACAAGATGGTGATCGGGTGCGTACAACATGCTTGCATTGCTCTGTGGTCTATGTGACACGGGTGAGCGCAGCTGCGGGAACAGCCCACCACCTTGGTGCTGCCCACGGGGCGAGGATCGATTCGAAGAGGATTGATGGTGCCTGGCGATCGCTTCGTCCGGAGGATCGCTAGGAAAGCCTGCACCAGCAGGCGACGGTGTGAACGAGACTTCTTCCTCCGTCTTCTTGTCGACGTGGGCGGCACCTGTGCCTTTGCTCTCTGGGTGTGGCGGGATGCGATGGGGTTCCAACTCCTCTGAAGGTGCAACTGGTAATACGTCGTGTGTTTGCGGTGACTGCTGATGGTGCTGATCAACGTCTGCGCTTCTCACACGTAACCGTTGCGACGCACGTTGAGTTGTATGACTTGGGTAGCCGGTCAATACACGTCGTTGACTCCGCGACTCGAGTGTAGTATGAAATCGCTCATGATGATCCGACGAGGAGTTGGCGTGTGGATCAGGCGGTGGTGGTGGGGCAATCAGCGTACTTGTGCTGCCCGCCCATCGTTGGCTGCCACTTGTGGGTGGCCTTGGTAGCTTTGGTGCTAGCGCAGCCGCCGGCTGAATGGGAAAGCGTCGCGAGAAGTCAACTGGGGTTTGCTGCTGCGTGCGGAGAGCGGCGTGGGACTGAGCCACGAGTGCAGACTCCATTGATGTGTCTTGAGAAAAAAAAAGGTTCAAAGAAAGGAACTCCATATTCGAATGCAATCATGCTGTCAAAAAATAATGGAAGGGAAACGTAAAGCCTTCGCTTCTACTTCACTACAAAGACGGCGACAAGAGCAGCGCCTTGACTACGCACGCATCTCATCACCACAACTACGTACACACTTCCAGCACGACAACATCGGAGCGTCGCATCACAACTGCCTCCATAGGAAATTGTTCTGCGGTCACGTCCATCACACGAGCAGCCGATGACTCATCGCCGCACGTCCAAGCTTCAACATCAGGGTCGTCATGAAGAAGCTGCCGCTGCACCAGCATTGCTCGCTCACTTAGCACTTCACGGAGGTGTTCGTGAGAATGCAGTGCCACGTTGTTTAAATCGAGGAGGACGTCGCCAAGAAGAAACACACATCCCTCAAGAATAGGTTCGACAACCTTGAGCTCGCGGTCCACTCCGCAGCGCAGCATTTCAGTCACAACGTTCGAGTGCTGGACGCTCACGCCATCCACGTTGCCAGGAGCCATCAGAGGCGTATGATAATGCACCAAGTCTCCTGCTGCAAAGGTTGCGTAGTGGAACGGCTTGGGACGGGAATCCTGAGCAATACTCGACGTCGTTGAGTTGAATGTTCCCCCAAGGCGCGACGAAGGAGACACGGGCGGCGTGTGAGCATCCAGTTGGCTGATGATGTCGCTAGTCGTTGCATCCAGCCTAGACGCACTTCGAGAGGAGACGCTCTCGTAGTGCTGTTGCCACAGCATCACCCACGAGTCTGAGGCAGAGCTCGCAATAAATGCTCGCTGCTGTGCCTCTGACGTGATCAAATGCTGCCGTTGGGACACTAACATTGCGTCGAGCACTGAGGTAACATCTGCATACAGTTGCCTCCGCTTGTGGAACTCCGTGTCGCAAAGACGGCGACGAACAATCTCCTCATCATTGATGAGCATTGCCAACACATTGTCAAGTCGCACGCCGTCCGTCAAGGCCGACAACGGATTGCTCTGGGGTTCAGGGGTTGGAGTGAGCAGGCGCAGAGCGCCCTGTTGGCAAGTCCTGTGCAGTCGCAATAGTGCATCCGTCATGTCTACATCAGATTGGGCACGGTGGGAGGACTCTTTGCACTCAAGAGCTAGCAGCGCTGGATTGACGGCTTGAGACCGACGAGCAGAGAGCAATGGCTGCTGTGGTCGCTGTACAGCCGCGGTTGGTGTTTGAAGCAGTCCTCGTGCTTCCTCGCGTGCCGCGCGCAATTTCTCTAGGTGTGGCGATGGCCTTGCTGTTGGGCTCCCACGATTTCCGAGTGGACGCGGTGTCGAATTGCTAATGTCCAACGGTCGAAGTGTGCCAATCGGCGCAGTTGTATGACGTGGCGTCGTGAACGTTATGGTTGACTCCGATGGCAGCTTCACGGCAGGTGTGATGCCTCCTTGCAGTTTTTGCTGATTTTCAAACTGCAGCAGTTTACCTAGTGGCAACGGAGTAAGAGCGGCCAGTAAGTCCGACCGCGCCAACGTGTTGGAGTGCATCGAACTTGCCGACACGAGCAACTCATCGTCGTTTTTGTCTTGTGTGTGAACAAAAGATTCGTGCAATTCGTTCGCAGTTGGAAGAACGCTAAGATTACGGACAGGAGTGCTCTCACATCTCGTGTAGACTTCTTTTGGAGGTTGAATGACGGCAATCTTTGGAGGCAAGGCTGATGGTGTGACAGGTGGAGGGACGGACTGTGGCTGCACTGTTTGCACAATGGTGTTAGGCTGTGAGACTTGGGAAGGGGAAGTTGAGGACAACTTCTTGTTCGCTGTCTCAATAGATCGGCGACTCGGTGCGGGCGACGCACTTCGCTCCGGCTCTGGCTGAGCGGCGGATGATTCTCGACTGAGCGACGAGCGCCCATCGATTGACTCAGGCCGCACCACCAACACAGACGCGTGACGACCATCCGCTTTTGGAGGGGAGCGTGGCGACAACGAGAGGGTGCCTGGATTAGGATGTGTGGCTTGGTCAACGACGGTGGCATGCACATGCTCCTCCGGTAACGTTGCAACTGCTGCTGGGGGGACCGGCTCATCGCTTCTGATGGATAGGGGTCCCTCTTGGGCACCGTCATCGTTGGGCTGACCCATTGATGCCTGTCGTCCATCGTCAGCTTCCTCACTGCCTGGTGCCACGTCTTGAGGCAACGACGCTGGCGACCCAACAAGCTCCTCACTGAGCGGTGCTCTGTTTGATACAGTGGATGATGACTGTGAAAGTGGTTTCACGCTTCCTGACACTGAGGCTACCGCATCCAACCTCGCGTCTGCTTCGTTGTCGAGTTTCTGACGATTCCATTCATCCTCCTTGCGTTGTTGTTCCACCTTCTTCCGATGGAGATCTTGAGTGATCTTGTGAAGTGCGTCAGAACGCTGCTGCATCGCATCGAACTCGCATTTCAATTTGTTTCTGTAAAGGGCCTCCTCTTCGACGCGCTGTTGGGATGCGTTGAAGAGGTCACGTTTCATGTCCGTGTATGTTTCTAGTCGAAGCTCCGCAGCACTCTGCCACGTGTCTAGCGAGGGTGTAGGAAGGGAGAGAGAAGCGATTGCTGGCTTCACCTTGGGTTCAACGACGACCTTTGTAACGGAAGGAGTTGGTTCAGCAACAGGTATCGCTTCATTCTCGTCAAAGCTGTAATAGAAGTTTACGAATGTGGCGCGGGGATTTTGATGAAGTTTACCGATGACACGTCGCTGAATGATTTCAGCAACGTATGCGTCGAAGATGTGGCGCTCAGCTGCGGGTGCTGAGGGAGCTGAGACAGCAATGCGACACGTCGCAGGGGTGTTCACCGTGTGCAGGCACAAGCCCTTGATGGACTTTATCGTGCTCGGCTTCGTGGACGAGGGTGTGTCACTGGGAACGACGCCAAACACAGTTTCTGGTGCTACAAAAGTTGTCAAGGTCGCTGCAACTTCAACCGATGAAGATCCTGGGGCGCTGCAGACGAAATTTAGGACAACAGCGTCAGGGTGGTGAAATGCAGCTTGGAACTCAACGGTTGGGACAGGCACAGCCGTTCGACGTGGGGAGACGTTTGTTGCCGAAGTCGCAGGTAGAATCAACTGGGGGTTCTCCACCCAAGCGGGCGGTTGGGACTCGGCATCGCTACAGTGAACGGAGCTGAGCGTCACGTCAAACGTCCTTCGCCCGGTGTTCAACTTCGGCATATCATCAAACTTGTTCACGACAAAATCTCGCCAAAAAGTTGACCTCATTCCAGTTGACCCAAAGCCTTTCGCATTCAAAGACGCCACGATGAGTTCCACTTGCGCAGCTGTCAGTTGCTGATGTTGTTGAGACACAGCAGTTTGGCGCGGGCTGATAGAGCGCGACATGTGTTTTGACGGCGATGATTTTTCAGCCATCAACGTCGGAGGCACTGCGGAAAGTGGTGCCAATGCGTGTTGATGCTCGGGTGTCTTGGAAGGACTCCGCGAAACCGGTGGAGTGCTAAGTCGACGGACAACGCGAGAATCATCTGCGACTCTCGAAGAGTCACTGCACTTTCGGACAAAGTCTCGAAGGTAATTGGCAAAAGCAATCCGATCGTCTCTCGATTTGAACATGACGATGACCGAAGGACTCCACGCTCTTGTAGAGATGGGGCGCTTTGAAATGGGTGGGCTTGGACCAACGACTGTCACCCCACCACTTGACCGTTGGTGGGTGAGGGATACACTTTCCGCAGCCGCATGGGAAGATGAGGCAGGGCGTTGCCGCTGAAGGAGTGGCGTGTTAGCTGGATTCTCGTGGGATTGAAGCAAGAGGCCCACACGGTAGTATGCTGGAGCTCGGCCTCGTCGTTTCGCAAATTGGTCCGATGATGGTAGCTCCTCGTGTCGTTTGGTATCTCTGTACTCAGCCTCTTGGTGAACGAGGACGCTTTGCTGGGCCGGACTCATCACAATCGACGTCTGAGGCACCACTGCACGTTGACGCAGTTCATCTCGATCGGATACGAGAACAAATTCACCGTCAGTGGGATCTACTTCGACTAAGAAGGCAGCCAACTGAAGGTGTCGCACCATCAAATCCGCAGCCGACGACCTGGAGGCGGGGTGAAGTGCGTGGCTGCTGGCCGTGGCCCACGGGGCACCCTCGGGTTTCGTTGCAACCAATGAACACACACCCTCGTGAACACCGGCTGTGCGCCCAATAGTCATCGTACATGTCACTGCATGGCCGTTGGTAGGAATCAGAAGGACATCATAGGGCCCATCACGGCTCTCCGCCCCCGCCGCTGCACGGCGCTGTGCCGACACAGATCTCGTCACAGTCGTCACTACGGGCGGAGCAACGGTTGGTGGTGGTGGCGGTGATGATGCGGGCTGAATCTGCTCAAGCGATTTTCTTGCCTTCCACGATAGGACAAGTCGGCCTAAAAGTAGCACTACAGCAAGCGCAATAATCGCAAAAAGCTCATACATTTACGTCTGGGCTGCAAAATCTGAGAGTTGGTCGTGTTATCGTTCGTCCTCAATTTTTCCTCAAGCAAAATAAATACGCGAGAGCCAAAGTCACTGGCATCAAACATTTAGGTTAGCAGAAGCTGGAGGCAAATAATTTATTGGGTATTCGCTTTCGTGTTCACAAAATAATTCCTACAGCGAACTTTTCGTTTGAGTCTCCTTCCCGGAATGCAACAGGGAGGAACCATCTCAATTCACAAAAATTGGCTCTGACGTGGAACCAAGTTCGTCATTGAGCGTCGCGACCGAAGCTCCGGACGGCGAGACTGATCGTGCGGCAATGCCGCCGCCGCAGGTTCTAGGCAGCGGGACGTCAATCACTAAAAATTCAGTTCCGCGAAGGAGTGAAACAGATGTCGCAGCTGGCAGCGCACTGATAGACATTCTTCTGCCAGCAGCACCACGGTACATCAGCTCTAAATACGCACGGAGTTGATCCACCGTGCTCATCGACTTTCCATCTACCTCCAACAGCAAGTCGTTCACTCTCAGGGGCGTGGAGGACTCAGTGGGCACCATGTCCACTTCCAACGTGCGGTTGACGCTGCACTGGAACACTTCCACCACATAGTCAATCGAGGGGATGTCGAGACCGTTGGAGGATGATCGTGCCGAGGTGATCGCTTGGCGTGGGGTGGAGCGGCGAGAGGCGGAAGCCACAGGCGGCAAGAACAGTCCGGTGCTGCTGCGTTGTGATTGAGCTTGGGGAGATGGGCGCCGAATGCTGATCGATGCTACAGACGTTTGCGTGCTGACGACCTCGTCCATGCTCCGAGGCGACGCTCCACGGGAAGAGACGCCCCCAGATGCTCTGGGGTCAAGGAGAGATGACAATCGACACTCCCTGCCACCAGCAGAAGTACTACGAGCGGAGCTGACTGTTCGAGATACTGGTTCTAATGACTGAGGTTGCACTGCTGGCTTCGTGTTGCGAGCAACAACAGGTGATGGCGGTACCAAGCGGCGCACTGGGCTCTTGCGAAGCAACACAGAATTATCTAGCGCAGTCTTGAGAGACACTCCTCCATTCGTAGCGATTGCACTGCTTTGCGATGCTGCTGGTGTGGGTCGATTGGCAGATGCAGAGCGCACTGGGGATGTCCTTCGAGCAACTGGAGAGCGCTGCGAAGCGATGGTGCGTTGGTGATCAATAGGAACGCTGTGAAGCACTGACAGACGCCGCTGCTCAACCCTGCGCCCATTCTGGGACGGCTGGGAAGTGTCCCCTTCGCCGGTGGTGATGGTGTCGCCAAGAGGGTCAGCGTTAGGGTCATCGTCCTTTAAGGCCTCGCGCCGGACGTCACAACGCCGACGCTCCTCAAACAGAGCTTTCACTGACGGGGCAGGGGCAGGCACAAGCTGGCCGCGTCGAATAGGGCTCACTGTGCGGTACCCTGGGATAGTGACGACCTCTCTGTCCTCCTTCGACTGCTGAGCACTGTTGACAGACGATCGCAAACTTGCACGCGGCGACGAGGTAACTGGCTCTTTACGAGGGGCGTTCAATGGACGCGCAACTGTGGTGGGTCGGCTCGTGACGACCGTTGGGCTCACACCACGCAAAAAAAAAACAGGTGGGTCGGCTCGTGACGACCGTTGGGCTCACACCACGCCGTTGTGCCGGCGTCACGCTGCTCACTCTCGTTGCGCTTGATGCGCGTGGTGCACTCACTGGACGGGGTACAGCGCGCGTTGCGGATCCAGACCTTACCGAGGCAGCAGAGCTGGGAGGAATGGCGGTGTTTCGCGCAGGTGCTCTTGACTGTGGCGTTGCACTTAGTTGCCGCTGGTGCAGGCAACCTGCTGACGACACTGCATCGGCAAAGAGCACCGCAGCAGAGCTGTAGAAATGATGAACGAGGACATCACACGTAGATTCATGTGCAGTGCACAACTGTTTCCACATGCACCAGGTCAGCAGCATTTCACGCTCCTCAGCCTGATAGACCGCCTCTCGTATCGCTGTCAATTCTTCCTCAGCTGATTTTGCTGAAGGGCTCGACGGTTGGGAGGTCATCCTCTTACCTGCGCCGTAATTCGGGGAAAAAAGGAGAAAATCATGATGAACACAATACATCTACTGCCAATCATGCAGCCAACGTTCGTTCTGGGAAATCAATTACAAAGATAGCTGAAGAAGGGAGGAGGAGAGAGGAAGGGAAGGTACGAGGTAACAGAGGGGTAGAAATAGTAACTGGGGACGGTCATGTTTAAGTCGGAAGAAGACAACCGTAGTGAAGGGGATTGGGAACTTTAGTGCGCGCGCCTCGTCGACGAAGCGAAAAAAAAAAGCAGGCAGTCACTCGCTTGCTCATTGCTCATTGCGACGCGTCACCAAAATTTAAAGGGAAAAAAAAGAAAAAGAAAAAAGCAAACGACGAAAATGAAGTAACGCTAGTTGCACAGAGAGATATTCTTATCAACAGTCAGTGCAGTCAACACGCGGTAAAGATAGGGGTTCGCCCAAGTACACACAGAAATACAAAAATAAATCAAAAAAAAAAAGATCTTCGTCATCATTGTTGTTAATTGGTCAAGTCAGAGGATGATATAAACTCATCGTCCATGTCATCAGGCCGATAGAAAAGAGAAAGTGGTTTCAGCTTCTTGCCCATCTTTGTCTTAACGTTGAAAGATACTAAAAATTCTAATTGATGTTTGTAGTGTAGGTGCACCTTGAACACGGCGGTCGGTCGCAATAGATTTTATCTCTATCTATCGGCCACGGTAGCTGCCCTCGAGGTCTCTCTCACCAAACACGTCACCAAACGAAGCGTCTAACGTAGCAGGAGTGTCTACATCGTGCCCAACTCCTCTGCCCATGTAGCCCCCCTCCTCCTCTGACCGATACAGTCCCAATGAATCGGTGGCGCCTTGGAAGCGGCGAATAGAAGAATGGGCATCGACAAGGCTTCCCCCCAGCGATGAAGCGGCGAGACCGCCTCGGTGCATGGGAGTGGAGGGGCTGCCAAGTGGGCCTTGGTTTCCTAACGTGCGTCGACGGGGAGTTGCAGTGGAATCTTCTCGTTGAGATGCGTGACGTGCACTTCTGCTTGCTGCGTCAGGCGCAACAAAGCGCGCATCTCGGTCAGGCTCTGCTGAGGGTTGCAGGTCGACGAGACCAAATCCGACGGTATCTCCTTCTTCGCTGTTGTTGTGTTCCTCTTCATGCTTCATCGGGCTCCAGCCGCCTCTGCCGGAATCTCCATCGCCTGCCGCACGTCTAGGGACGCTGTTTGGGTTCACGGGGACTAAGCTAAAGCCGAACTCAGCTGTCACGGCTGTCAATGGTACACCGCTGCGGTGCATGACTAACTGTGGCGAGTGGGAAGATGAGCCCACGACAGGGCGCGGCACACGGGGCGATGATGCCGCAGGTTGAGGTCCAGACTCATTGTCTTCACCGCATTCCTCTCGGGATCTTGAGCAAAAAAAAAAGGTTCACGGGGACTAAGCTAAAGCCGAACTCAGCCGTCACGGCTGTTAACGGTACACCGCTGCGGTGCATGACTAACTGTGGTGGCTGGGAAGATGAGCCCACCACAGGGCGCGACACACGGGGCGATGATGCCGCAGGTTGAGGTCCAGACTCATTGTCTTCACCGCATTCCTCTCGGGATCTTGAGCCAGGGTCAGGGGACGACGGAATGTCGCTTTGTGAACTTTGTGGCCTCGTTGCATCGGACGAGAGGTTATGTGAAGTCGTGAAGGAAAAGCCAGCCATGTCACTGGTGGTGGGTCCACCTGCAGACGACGATGGCCGTCTCGAAGACATGGGGTTTCTCCTGGACAAGAAGCCATCGTGTTGAAGGGACGAGGAGGTGGCGCTGGTGTTGTGTGACTTCGCTCCACAATTGTTGGCGGGTGGCTTGGGTGATACGTGGTGGCCAATCATCACAGTGATGTCTTCATATTCGTATTCGTCTGCCTCTTCCCTTCGTCGTCTTTGCTGTGCTGTTGTGAGCGTGGTCGGCATGAGGGATGGCATGTGCGTGCCTGCGTCTGTTCGTACAACGTCAGGGTTAATTCTTGGGCCATGGGGCGGCGTTCTCTTGTTCGATGAGCCATCGTTACTCGTGCCGTGGTCAAGGGAAACAACACTGTCGTCGTAGCAACAACAGCTTGACTCGTTTCCCATCAATCGAAGTGCTTGTACTTCTTCTGTAAACGTGTAGGTATGTGCCTAGGCGGTGTATGGGCAGGAAGTAGATAGGTTGCTGGTGTGGGGTGAGACTGCGACGCGTTTCTCAGACTTTTGTGGTGTCGCTTTCTTCCCTCACAGAACGCTTGTACGAGCATAAGCAAAAAAAAAAAGGGAACATGTGTGAGGATAATCACTCGATTCATAGCGGTGCTGAATTAATGGTCAAGCATCTCTTTCTTCGTCACAATACATTGATGGGCCAACAAGTGCCCTTGGAGTATCTTACATGAACAACTTGGAGCGTGCACGTGCTGTGCTTTGTGCTTTGGAATCGATGACGTCCTGCAGAAGAGCAACGGACAGCGTCGGTGTGGAGACGGCCCCTTCGACTGGTCGCCTGGCTGTTGATGCACCACCTGGGGAGGGGAACGTTGAGTTGCTTGAAAACCTCGACCCACCTGTTGCCATCAGGCGCCTTTGTGCATCGGATGAGCCGCAGAACGCCAACAGCTTAGGAACGTCACGAGGAGCGTCAAATCCCATAGGTGGTTGAGGGCGGTGCAGCGCAAGCTGCGGAACTGCGTCATCTGGTCCAGAATGCCGAAGTCGCTCCTCGTGCTGCCTCCGAGTGATGACGCCCATAGCGGGTGGCCTGTGGGCAATAAGTCCACCGTCGCCAAGGAGTGGTCCGTTCGTGGCAGCTGGCGGCGGTTCTCGACCTCTGGGTGATCTGCGCGGCGAGGGCAGCTGATGGAACTTGTTCGTCGTTTCAGCAGGCGCTGCGTCCATCTCACGTCGTCGCTGAATGGATTCTTCTGGAGCAACGGTGCTGTGGTACTGCTCCTCGAACTTGCGGGTCACCTCACCCTCATAGTGAAGATGAATGCTGTTGAGATGCATTGACAGCTGAGGGCCAGACGCAGGCACTCGCTGCGAGCGAGGCATCGACGCAACGCTCTTTTCATCAACCGTCGTGGGACGAAGATGCAGCGTGTTCTTTGTGTCGAGGAAATGCCTCATGGCAGCAACAGTTGGTTTCCCAAGAAGTTGCGCGTACTCCTCGTCGGAACGAACCGTTGAGGGAAGAAGGTCCTCTCGACTCTCAAAATGTTCAAAGACAGAGCGCCGAGGGCTGGAGGCACATGAGTCGCTAGACTTCTGCATGGGTGTCACTGGCGATAAAAGTGTTACGGTGCTTGGCTTCCTAGCAACAATGCCACTGTGGCTGGGGGGCGCATTGGGCTGCTTAAGCCGCGATGGGGACAACAATGAGCCGTTGGACTGGGTTGTTGGAGTGGATGTCACCGGCAGGAGCTTCTGTGGGCTTTGTGGGGCCTTCCGTCGCAGCTTTGACATAAGTGTTTCCGTCTTCTCCTTTACATCCGTTGGAGCTACCTCTTTTGGACGCACAAGGGGCGGGGGACGAGGGATGCTCAACTCTGATGACGGGGGAGTAGAGGGAGCATCATCGGCAGTTGTTGTGGCCAATGCAGAAGATTTCGAGGTTGCATGTTTGGGGGGTGGGCCGGAAGCTCGGGATCGTAACTCGTTTGTATTGCCCTTTTCTTTCACGGCGAGACTTACCTTCAGCCGTAGCGCCATACTTGGCATGAACAGCTGAAAAATCGGCGGAGTAGGAAGTTTGGGCTTTGGGAGACCCAAAGCTTCCAGGCCGTCCGTTTCGTATCGTGCCTTCTGTTTCACAAAGAACTTTCGACTTGCATCCGCAGATAGGAGCGACGAAACAAACGTTCGCAGTGAAGATTGACACGCCATGTGAACTTGCAGATTGCGGTACTCAAGAGGCACGCCACCAGGCGGCACCCATGACACGCGTGTGCTCCAAAAAACAAAGTATTGCCCAGCCCCGGGACGTCGAATCGGAAATCCATCGTCGTTGGCAGGGTGATGATGGGAGGCAACACGCATGGATACCGTGCGCGTAGCGCCAAGGCCGCCCTTCCCCCCAGACTTGTGATGCCGTACCTCCTTACCACCAGCCATCGTTGAGACGGTTGAGTCCAAAGCAGGAGGCTGTTGAAGGGAACTCAGCGCGGCCTGTGTCGCAAAAATACGTTGGGTCGTCTCCACGACACGCCGCTGCTCCGACCATTGCTGATGAATGCAAACTTTCGACTTGCATCCGCAGATAGCAGCGACGAAACAAACGTGCGCAGTGAAGATTGGCACGCCATGTGAACTTGCAGATTGCGGTACTCAAGAGGCACGCCACCAGGCGGCACCCACGACACTCGTGTGCTCCAAATAACAAAGTGTTGCCCAGCCCCAGGACGTCGAATCGGAAATCCGTCGTCGTTGGCAGGGTGATGATGAGAGGCAAGACGCATGGATACTGTGCGCGTAGCACCAACGCCCCCCTTTCCCCCAGACTTGTGATGCCGTACCTCCTTACCACCAGCCATCGTTGAGACGGTTGAGTCCAAAGCAGGAGGCTGTTGAAGGGAGCTCAGCGCGGCTTGTGTCGCAAAAATACGTTGAGTCGTCTCCACCACACGTCTCTGCTCCGACCATTGCTGATGAATGCAAGCAAGGGCACCGTTTGGCACTTGAAGCAGCGCGCACTCCTTGCGGATCCACTGCAGGTGAAGGAGCATCTTACGCGATGCAAGGGACTGCAGAAAGACACGCACCTGTCGTTGGCAAATGATGACAGAGTGGCGGAACCAGTGAACTTGGTAAATAGTGCGCTTGATGCGGTGTCGATGCCGGAGCAAACGAACGATCAAATCCACCGCGCCTGAGTGCTTCGCTCGAACTCGATTCTGGACGAAAACTTTCAAAATGGATCGGCATCGATCGTACTTGCGCTTCATTGTGTCGAGTGCCAGCAGCGAGTCCATATGCTCCGTGTCGAGCCGCCGACGACGAATGCCCGCCTCGGTAGCCTCCCTCCGTTGCCGCGCCATGTCTTCAGCGGCGGCGGTAAACCCACACGTGCGGTTTGCCGCTGCTACAATGATCAGCCAAAATGATTGAACTGCGCCAAGAATTTCACGCTCAGTCGTAAGGCCGCTGCCTGATAACGCTGCAAGAGGTCCTGGGATGTTGTCTGGAACGTTAGCGGCAGCAGTGCTTGCGGAAAGAACAGTTGACTGCTGCAGCGATGACTCATCGTCGTCGACATCCACCCGATGATTCGACATCCACCCGATGATGGTGCTGCTGTTGCGCACGGCGCTCTGCTCGTCGTTGTGCTGCAGCTTGCGCCATGTCACGTTTGCGCTCAATCTGCACAGTGAACCACTCTTTGATCGCTTCTTTGGAGGCAGTGGCGCGCTGAGCCTTCAGCTCTCGTTCACGAGTTGCGACTTGCAATAATCGCTGAGGGCTACCAAGGTCGTGAAGTTGCGCAATGTTCTCATTCACGAAGTCGACGCCGCATTCTGTCCTCGACGGTTGCCTGCTCTGTGCCACACGACGAGCCTCGAACGCGTGGCTTACGTGGTCGTCGAAGTGGGTATGATACTGGTAGCCCCTCTCCATACTAAAGCGTAGAGCGTCGAGTTGTGTTTTGACGTACTGCGACGGAGGAACGCAGTTGGGATGTTTTAGCGTTGGCTGCGGCGTTGCGTACTGCGAAGATGAACTTCCTTTGTTGCCAGTAGCGTGGGGTGCTTCTCGGCCAAGGATGTTAGACATCTGCATTTTGTCAAACTCACTTGCGGCCTCTCGAGCAGTTTCAAGTTCCTGAGGCGGCATGTCGCTTTCATGGGCATCACCGCTGCCCGCTAAAAATGTTGAGAAAACAACGTTGTCACCGCTTCCCATCACTCACTTGCGGCCTCTCGAGCAGTTTCAAGTTCCTGAGGCGGCATGTCGCTTTCGTGGGCATCGCCGCTGCCTGCTAAAAATGTTGAGAAGACAACGTTGTCACCGCTTCCCATCACGTTCTTTGCCGCAGTCTTTCGCTTTCCCTGTGCCGCTCGTAGTTGATAAAAGGTATCAGAGCGCCTCTTAAGTGTTTCGTCAACGGTGTCACTTGCAGTGGGGGCGATGATGGTAGCTTCAGGGCTTACACCACCACGTGCTGCACGGATACTAGGGTGCAGGGACATAAGGGTGTTCTTCTTCATACTATCTTCGAGTAGCTCCAAGGAAGGCACAGCCTCCTCAAGCGCGGTCAGACTCGACGACGATGCTGGGTGCGATATTCCTGCAATGCTCTGCTGGCGCTGCCGCCCTTGTTGCCCGTTGTGCGGATTCATGTTTAGAAGATCGCAACTTCGAAAAAAGAAAAACTGTAAGAAAGCAAAAGTACGTGAAATTTAATCTCATGAGAAACGAAATCATTGAATGAATGTAAAAGAAACGTGGGTGAAAAAATGCAGACGAACATCTATGACGAGCGCCGCCCATTCGATGAAGTGGTGCGGCGCTGCTGTGCTTCGAGTTGCTTACTACTCGACGAGTATGGGCGCGACGAATTCAAGGAAAGATTGTTGAGAGTTGATGGTGGAGTCGTACGAATTTGTGTCGTCAGGCGTTGATTGGTGACCGTTTGGGATCGATGCCGCTCCATGACGACCGGGTCAAATCGCACCTCCCGCATAGCCGATACAAAAGCACGCGATGCGGGCCGAGAGGTCGCTTCTGGAAGGGGGACGTTGGCCGAGCGAGACGAGTGAGCACGCGTGCCAGCAGCAGAACGCGGAGCATCTGATGCTGGTATTGCACTTACCGCAAGACCGTATTTATCGCATAGTTGTCTAAATGTGAAGTAGCAGTGGTCTTGTCGCTCATTCGACGACACTCGAACAACAGCCTTCTGAAATCGAGACACAGCCGCGTCAAGCGCATCGCGTTGATGCTGCTGCCGAGTTCGATCCAGACCAGTTGATGTCGACTGCACGTTGCGCTGTTTATCTAACATTGTTCGGAAGAGACGGTGACGCGCATCAAGGGACAGTCCGCTCTTATGATCGACTTGGAGTTCATGGAGTGCTTGGCGTTGGAGGCACCGTAGCCCTTCCAATAATTGGGCCTTCTCTTCCGTCGCGGCTACAAGCTTTGCGTGCAATTGATTTTCTACTGCCCTCGCTTCCACCAATTTTGCAGCTTTATCTTGAAGCTCAGAGTTCCAAGAAATCACCTCGTCCTCAAGTGCGTGAGTTTTCTGCCGCGAGTCTTCGTCGAATGCGTCTCTGATAGCTTGAAGAAATGTTTCCTCCTCTTGAGCATCTCCCACTAGACTTTGCAGGGACTCTGCGTCAAGGCCGATGCCCTGCAGCAGCAGCAGTGGATTCCCCTCCACCAGCATTGTACCCTCACCGCTGCGGGATGCCACCTCCAGCTGCATCTGTGCCCCATTGTTGCGAAGCGCGCGAGACGCATCCACCAGCAAATGATGATCGGCTTGGACTGCATTTCTTAGGGACGTAACTGCCTTGTTCAGTGCACTCAGTTGCTTCTCCACACGAACAATTTGGTCGTCGAGTGAGTTCCCGTAGTTGAGCAGCTTATCACGCTCAAGGGCACGGAGCAACACGTGTCGCGCTTCGATCTCTTCAGGGTCAGCAAACGCATCTTCCAGCGGCTGGGACGATGTTGCAACTTTCCCCTCAAACACAGGGTCAATGTTCTTGTCCGCAGCTTCTCTATCTAGGCGCGTCTGCATGGTTGTCATCAGGTCTGTGTAGCGTGAGCGAAGCAACTCCAACTGCGACGATGCCGACTGATACCTCCGTTGCATGCGACGCCGATCTTCTTCTTGACTGTGCAGCTCAATTTTACGAGCCTCCTGCTCCCCTTCGAGTCGCATTTCCTCCACGCGTCCTTGAGCTTCAAGCGCACCAAGATCTAAAAGTTGCGAGGTAAGTCCTTTGGACTGGGCAGCTACCTTTGCTTTTGCATTTTCGGCTTGCCAAAACACTGACTCTGCAGTGTTGCTGACATCGGCTTTACGAACCGCCAATGTTTGCAATTCATCTTGAAATCTTGAAATATCGACGGCAAGCTCTTTCATCTCTTGTTCAAGCTCTGCAGTGATATGAGCAATGTCTTCAGATGCGCGGTGATCTTTGCCAAGCATCGACCTTGCCTGGTCTACAGCTGCTTTTGATTGGCGCACAACACGGTCCCATTCTGCGAGCTCTTCACGCAACTCTTCGATCTGCGCCTTTTTCGCATTGCGCACTTCAACGCCGAGCTCCGCTTGCTTTGCAATCTCGATGGCAATCTTCGCTTTCACATCTTCGATCTCCTTATCGATTGCACTTGTGACGGCCGCCAGTTGTTGTGCTCGATTGCCAAGCACCTGCTCCTTTTCGTTCTGTCCACGCAGTGTGCGGCGCAACAGGGACAGCTGCTGCGCCACGTCGTCAGTCGCTTCACTGTCTTTACGGTGGCTGGCAATTTCTTCCTGCAGTCGTCTACGCCCACGCTCTTCCGCGGCACTGACTACTTGTAGTTCAGCAGCGTAGTGGCGCAGCATTCGTGATGTTTGTTGCTCTTCTTGGTCAGCTGTAGTGGTGTCCTCCACCATGCTCTTGAGCTCCGCTTCTAGCTTCTGACGTTGCATCTCGGCCTTTTGCATTCGAGCGTTCTGTTGAGCCAAGATGTCTAACTGGGCAGCTAGCTCTTTTCTCTTCTTGGAGATAGTTCCGTGCAACACCGTCTCCTCCACCTCGTGAAGCCTTGCTTGGGCCTCAACCTCCTCAAGTGCTGCCGCTTCGCGGACAAGCGCCAATGCGACTTGATTCTTCTTTGACTCTAGCGACGTCGCCAATCGTTGCTGTTTTGATATTCCGTTGTCTTCATCAGCAAGTTGTTGGCGGACAGCGTCCATCTCTAGTCTCTTATTGACAAGAGCTAATTCCAATTCTCCCATTTTCCGCTGATGATTTTCTTTCCGCATGCGGATTTCCTCTTCTCGTGCCAATGTATCAGCAATCTGACTCCGAACACGAAGTGCCTCCCGTTCATCTGCAAGCCTTCGTTGAATTGCATCGTCTGTTTCCTTGCGGAGCTCCGTTGTCTCTGCATTCTGTGCCGAGGATGCCTCCTCCATTTGTCTAGTTTGCACTTTGAGCAGCTCCACTTCTCTGCGTAAATTCTTGATGCGGATATCTCCGGCGGCTAAGATTTGACTTCCTTGCGACGTCGCTGCAACAGTGGCTCGATTCTCCTCAATCCACTTCGATATCCCCTCTTCATTCTGCGTGCTGATCTCCTCAGCAGCGCCAATTTGAGACCTGTACTCGTTGACTTTGCGCTCAGATGCTTCAATTTTTTGAAGCAAGTCTCGGGCACGATGTTGCTTTGATTCCGTTTCCTGTTGCAGTCTTGCCACTTCTCGCGCTTCTAGTTTAGAGGCGCGCTCCTCATCCCTCACCTTCAAGGAAGTGGTGTCAGTTAGTGCTTGGACTTGTGTGAACTGTTGCTTCGCTTCTCGGAGTTTTTGCTGGGTGACTTGATACACCTCCTGCTCCAAGCGTGTCACGGACGCCAAGCGTTGCAGCTCCGCTTGATTTCTGTCGAGTTGAACTTTCAAGTCTTTATTCACACGATTGAGAAGTTCAGGAGGAAGTGACATGTTCTGTTCGATGATGATGAGTCTATTTTATCTGTATTGTATTGTAGTGCTGCACTGAGAAACAAGCAAAAAAAAACGAACAAAAAAAGTGAATACTGCGCAATGTTGAGTTTCCTATCAATTTCCATGGATGCTCGTAAATGCGCTTATGGTTGTATGTCTGTGTCTCTTGTGTCTCTCATCAGTGTTCTATGTTGTGCGACACCACCAGTCGCACTTTCAACGTTCCAAATTCAATCAATTCGCTTCACTGACAATTCAATGGGTTACGAGGCGACAACAGTGTCGCGGCGTGGCTTCTTCGCGGGCTTGGCGCTCCCACTATCGCTGATATCACCCCCATCCTCATCATCCTCGTCCGACGTGAAGTCGTCTCGCTCACTTTTTCTTTGGGTACCACTTCGCTGATGAGCCGCTAGCTCTTGCAGCGTCTGCTCATTCAATTCTCCGAGCAAGGCGGCATCCCATGCGATTTCGGTTGCTTTTGGGAAGCACCTCCCGATTTTGCGACGGAGCGTTGACGGGTCTGTGTATTCCTCAGGTGTCTCCTCCAGAATGCAATGCGTCTCGACGCTGAAGCCCAAGTGAAGAAATTCGTGTTTGTTGTACTGAAGTGAGACCATGAGGGCAGTCTGGCCAGTCGGGTCAGGAATCTTGGACAGCTGTGGAGGGTCACATTCTAGCACTAGCTCATGCTGGCCAATTGTGCTAAGTGGCCCAACCTCCAACTCATCCAGCTCCTGATCCACAGGAAAGTCCCAAATAGGGCTCCACGTAAATTTCACGTCGACAGTACCTTTGGGTGGGTCTTCGAGCACATTGAGGACGATACGCAGAGTGAAGGGTTCATCAAATTGGTCAGGGTTTTCTCCGATGACCTCCACCTTCACTAGTTCGACTCGAGTGGGCATCGTATCCTTTGCTTGGAATGGTGGAATAGGACAGCATGATTTCAGGAAAGAACATCACCAGCAAAAGGGAGTTACAAAACCAAAGAAACAACACACCTTAGAATTACCAAGAAACAACGATACCAAGAAACAAGAAAATAAAACGACTGAACGCTGACACCAGCGTTTCTTGGGGGAAAACGAAACGGTGAATCAAAGGTTTGTTGACCGTGACGCAACGGCAACATCTTCTTTCTGAGGTTGCAAATATCGGCATGGCAATTACGGGCTACCACATTCATTCATGGTGAAGTCAGAACCATCCATAGAGCGGAAACACTGCCCACGAGGTTCCGCAAGGCTTGGCTCCACATCCCCAGAACACGTGTCGCTGATGTACGACTCGTACACGACATAGTCGGGGAAGCACCACGCAATAGTGCTAAGGCCCTGCAGTTGGTTCGTCGCCACGCACTGTCCCGTGACAAAGTGTGCTTCGACACAATCCCCATCGCAGCTTTCACAAATACTTCGTGTGACGGTAACGTTCACCGCTGGTACCGGAACGATGTCACAGTAGTGCCCGTGGTATGTCGACGCGTTCAGCTGACACACGCCAGCGGTCTCCTCGGCCAACGTTGTGATGCAGTCCAACTCAGCAAATGCAACGACAGTAATGACGCTAGCATCGGTGTTGCATACTCGCAGCTGATTGACGATGCATGTGTTGTTGTAGTAAAAGGTCGTGTAGCAAGAATCATCTTCAAGTTGGCTACACTGCGCGCTGCTAGTGCAGGTTACCTCTCTGATAACGGTCATTTGCGGGCCCGCAGGGGCAACTGTTGTGATAGCCGGTGCTACAGTAGTTGCTGGTGGAGCCGCAGTCGACGTTGTTGTGGTCGTTATTGCTGGAGCTACAGTCGTTGTCGTGGTTTTTGTCGTTGTGGTTGCAGATTGCAGAACCACGGTCACTCCCTGTGCTCCAATTTGGGGAACCACCGCGGATTTCAGGTGGCAGTAGTAGCCGTAAAACACCGCAGCGACACACCCATCTGTGTTTGAGCAATAACTGCAACAATCGAAGGACGATACAACAAACTTGGAAGGACTCATGTCCGGGGCGGTGATGTTTGTGTTTGAGGCATACGTGCAAGCGGCTTCATGTTCCAAATGACTGTGTCGGTGATCCGCCGCGTTGTTATTCGCAGTGCGCAGCTGCAGGGTGTCGGCGCACATCAAGAGCTGCAGTAGTACAAGAACTTCACACAGCACAGCCAAGGTAGGCAGTGTCCTCGTAGGTCCAGGCATTAAGTTTTTTCTAACGCTTCTGCGCTGGTGAAAACACAAAGGTGCTTAAACAAAATGGTGGTGTATTACAAGGACCTCAATGGAGAAATGGGCGATCTTTTAAAATCAAAAAACATACCATTCTTACAAGTCTTGGGACCCAAGCGGTTAGGCTTGGATTTTTTCTCAACCACCTGAACGAGTCCTTGCAAACATGACAATGTAAGACGCATTTTTGTTTTCGTAAGTTTCGAAACGTAAACGAAAGCCGAGCAGAAAACGCTGGCAACTGTGGCAGGAACACAAAAGATGACACTTGTGCGAGAGTATTTCTTTGAAAAAAACTATCCTTTCTTGTCCCTGGTATGGCAGATGCAATACAACAACGATAACGCGGAGCGGCGTGTGGTGCGCGTTGACGAGCAGAAATCATCCCATGAGGAAGCAATGTAGTACTCCTTGGCAGTCGAGGGTGAGCACATTAAGGACGATGCACAGAGTGAAGGGTTCATCGAATTGGCGGTATGTGACGATGAAGCGAACCACAGGAACGAAGTGGCGCTTCCCCCTGATGCGGCCGGCCGCATGGCTAAAGTCTTTGTGTGGATCGGGAATATCGCTTCGTTCGACATTTTGTTGCCGCCGTCCTCAACTTGCCTTCTCCAACGATAATCCATGTGAGAATGGCATCGATTGCTTCTTTAGGTGGTGTTTCAAGCACATCGAGGACGATGCGCAGAGTGAAGGGTTCATCAAAAAAATCGTCGCTGCCTTAAATTTAACGTCGACAGTACCTTTGGGCGGGTCTAATTTAAGGACGATGCGCAGAAGGGTTCATCGAATTGGTTGGGGTTTTCTCCGATGACCTCCACCTTCACTAGTTCGACGCGAGTAGGCATCGTATCCTTTGCTTGGAGTCGTGGAAGAAGTCAACGAATCATTTTGAAAGTAACGGTTAAAACATAAAATGCAAACGTCGGGTCTGTGAATTCCTCAGGTGTTTCCTGAAGATCACAGCGAATATCGACGCTAAAGCCCAAAAGAAGAAATTCACGTTCCTTGTACTGAAGAGATACGATGAGGGCAGTCTGAGTTGTGGGATCACAGGTTGCGGCTAGCTCAACAAAATTTGGGGGGACACATGGTAGATCAATCGCATGCCGGCCAATCGTTTGAAGTGCCTCAACCTCAAACTCACCCAGCTCAAATTCATCCACAGGAGGTTGCCAAATAGGGCTCCATGTGACAATGACATCGATGGGATCTTTGGGTGCTTTTCCAAACACATCGAGGACGATGCACAGAGTGAAGGGTTCGTCGCTGCCTTCGACGATTGCATCTGCCTTCTTGACACCAGCCCAAACAAATTCAACTCGTGTGGTCATCGTAAACCTCGCCTGAAATGATCAAAAGGTACAGAATCATTTGAAAGAAAGTGTTGTTACCAAAAGCCAACAGGTACGTTTATTTGTGTTGTTCGAAATCGGCAGTACAGTTGGTTAATTGTCGCCGTCATAAAAACGCTAACTAAGTTCCTACAGAAGGTTCTCAAGGTCCCTCGTGGGGTTTGGTGAGGGGCTTCCTGTGCCTTCCATCGGTGCATAATCTTCCTCATCATCTGCTAGAACCGTTTCATTCACCAGTGGCGCGTCGTCAGCAGAATGCACTCCTCCCCAGGCGCGTACTGGAAGTTCCACCAGCGATCCGTCTGGGAGGTAGCTGAACATGCCCCCGTTGCCTCTGTTATGGTGCGCGTTGACGACAGGCCTCCACGCGTCGGAGAAGGGATTCTTGCTTATTTTAGGGAACATCAGCTCCGACTTCGGTTTCGACGGCCATTGGATGGATATCCCGCAGTGGACACGCGGGTTGCAATATGCTGTTGCACGAGGGTTGTGCTTATGCTGGTGGCTATTGTCCCCGGCATCATGTGGGATGCTAGCCGAGGCTTGACGAATCGAGGACACGTGGGACAGCGGGCCGCCAGACTTTCCAGTGGCTTGGGGCGATGGACTTCGAAGCAGTTGGCGGCTTGGAGAGATGGACGTGTCTCTTAACAAGAGAGTACCAGTTCCATCTTCCGCCGCGTCCAGACGTTCTTTTTGTTGCCGATTCTTGGCGGCTCTAAAGCGAGAAAGCTTCTTCTGCTGCTCGCTGTGGTCCACGACGTCTGGCAGGATCTCAACGTCTCCTTTGGCCACGACACGGTGTTCAGGATTGTTGGCGTAGTTTGAGCTGGCAGCGCAGCAACGTACAACAGACAGGCGTTCGAGCATCTCAATGCTGCCGCCGCAGTGGACTGGAATGGCCCGGAGTTGAGAGACGCTGTGGTGGCCTTGACTGGTCCCTCGTGTGGTAGTGACCCCACCATGTCCCAGCGAGGCTCCTCTCTCACCATCCGATGGACTCAAGCGTGTGGAGGGAGAGCGGCCAGCCGATGGACTCAAGCGTGTGGAGGGAGAGCGACCAGAGGACAGCACGCCACCTCTTCTGCTCGACACATCTTCGGCTTGCGTTAGGCTGACGAGAGTGTCTTCATGCATTGCAATCTCTGCGTTCAGCAACACTAGCTGCTGGCGTGTTTTTTCCGCGGCTCGAGTCAGAGCCACGCCGTTGGCAGAGCTTCCCTGCGATGTGCGGCGGGACGAGTTGATGGGCCTGCTCGCCACCTCACGCCGGCGGCAGTCCTCCATAAAATGCTTCGTGAGGGCAGACTGTTGACGCCGCAGCGTGGTAATTGTCTCTGCCTCACGCCGACAAGCCGCTTTGTGGTCCTCCTCCTCTTTGTTCTGCAGCCACAACTGTTGAGCGACACGTCGCATTTCTTGCATTCGACGATCTTCTTGCTCTGCAATGTATTCGCGTTCGGCGATGACCACTCTTAGTCGTGCCCGTTCGTCTGCAGCTTCACGCTCGACTTGCGCCTCATGTGCCTGCCTCGCGTCGAAATCGATGTCTTCAATGACAAGCACCAGCTCTTGCTCCCAGTCATCTTCGAGCTGTAACCTTTCGGTCTGCTCTTGACGTTGGAGGACGAGGAGGTTGTATCGGTCGTGGTGATGCTTGTGGGCCTCCCACTTCTGCTGGATCGCCTCCAAGTGCTTTCGTTTCATTTCTGGGACATCTCGCCTGAAGTCAGCCTCCCGCAACAAAAGAACATGACGCAACTTCGCCTCTTGAAAGGAGATGGCCATGCGGGGACCTAGGTGCAGAAATGTCTCCACTTCGTCTTTCACCACCATAGAACGAGCATCTTCCTCCCCTGACTCCACCGCCAGCAGTAGGACGGCAAGTTGACCCAGCACGTAGGCTTGCAGCTTTGCACGCACCTCAAGTCTGGCAGCGCCAAGATTGGACTCTCGTTCCTGCAACTCCTCTGAGGAAATACGCAGGCGCTCCTGTTCGTCATCCCAGTCCAATGTGAACAGCTGCGACAGAACGCTGCGGCTCGAATCCTCTGCAGCGACAATCTGCTGTCGATGTGCTTGCTCCGATTCACACGCCGACTTTCTCTGTTCAAAATCAGCAAGAATCTTCCGCCTTTCCCACTCAGCGCGAAGCTCCACAAGTGCATTTCGATTCCACGTGAAGACAGTTTGAACGCTGTCTGCCTCCTCGACGACGATACCCTCTCGCTCCTGAAGCTCATCACGCTGGAGAAGCATCAATAATCTAAAACGTGTCAACAGCTCCTTTTCTCGCTCGCGGAGTTCTTTGAGGCGCATGACTCGTTGGCTAGGAGCAACGCGGAGAAATGCTTGAATACGTACAACGTCCTGGTTCAGCTGCAAGCACCGTGTTCTTCGCGCTGATGCGTAGCCTTGGAAATATGCGTGCACGGAGGACAAGAGGGAAGACTTGACTATCCTGAGGACTTGAGAAAGAACATGAAATGCTTTTGTTCGGAGGAACACTTTCGTCTTGCCAACTTGAGCCAATTCATCTTTTAGAATACCGGAGCGTCGCAGGATATCTCGGCACGCCTCGGCAAGAACATCAGAAGTGTTCTCTTCATGTGCAGGGCGGAGAGTCGCCATTACACTAGACTTCTTCTGGAGTGCATCACTGTGGCCATTGATGGTGCCGCCTACAAGTGCCAGAGCGCCAGTAAAGGTAGAAAAGACGTCGACGGTAATGCTGGACGCAGCACCAGAAGTTTGTGCACGGAGGATATTCCGGAAGCGCTGCACAAACTCTGCGAATGGAAGGCGAACAGAATAACTTTGTTGGCGAATGCGGACGGTTTCCAGCACGCCTGCACTGCGGAGCTGCGTCATCACCTCGCCACCGTGAAACATGTTGGGCTTCTTGGCGCTGTGGGGCTTGATGCAACGCACCCAATGCGGATGGGTCGAATTGATTTCAGTCATCAATGACACAAGTTGATTCTTAAAGAAAGCGCCAACAGTGGCACGCTTGCCTCCAGTGCCGCCGGATGTTGGGGATGCGGGAGGAACGGCAAGAAGGCATTGTACAAAGGGAATAGAGGAGCTGCGGATGGCGTCCTTCAGCGTTTCCTTCAGTGTGTCTGCGTTCTTAGCGCGGAATCCGTCGATCGTGTACTTCACCTCCCCAGCGTAGTGGAGAATATTAAATGCGTTGTTTTGCGTTTTTGGCTTTGAGAAGTTAGCGTGCGCACCCTGGCCGTCTGATGGTCGTCCACCATACTTCTCGACGATAGACCCGCACAATGCCAAATCGGTCCCAGACGCAAGGGAACAACTTTCATCAATGAGACCCATAATCGACAACTTGTTGGTCACCTGCGCACTGCCGCCTCCTACGCCGCATTGACTAAAGTTGACGCCACACACCAAGTCAAGGCAAGGTTGGTTGTCGTAGAACGTGACACTGGCCGTGTTGATGCCCTCAGCCGCGCATTCGTTCATATCGCGAGTGAAGACGATGCTGTTGTAGTGATTTTGCAGTGTCTCGTTGGCCAAGTTGATGCACATTTGCTCAAAACTATTGCCATGCGCGAAGTTTTCAAAGCCAAAGATATCAAGCAGGCCAATCCACGAGCGACCAGCTGACGCACTGTCGTCCGGGGGTCCAATCAAGTCGTTGATCTTCGCAACAAGCCAAAGGAAAAGTGCCTCGTAGACAGACTTCGCCAATGCGTCGCGGAGATCGATTGACATCGCTTTGCGCAACTTCTTCACAATCTTCTCCCCGCGGGTGATGTTGGTGGTGGTAATCAGCTCGGACGTCAGTTGCGCCATGTCCACCCCGAGGAGCCGCTGTAGGGCATCAATGTGCTGAGTATTGTCACTGGCAGTAGACACAGCACATTCATCGTCGGAGACGGCATCAAACGATACTTGGATGAGATGCAGAATACCAGCAACCACATCCCACACCGCCGTCCTCTCATCCTCGTCGATACCCACTGCCGTCATAGCTGACGACACGTCGTTGAATTCGTGAGCATCATCAACGCCAGGGATCACAGTAGCTTGGCCGATGGAAAGAGAGGGTACCGATGTCGCATCACCAAGGACAACGCGGGAGCGGAGGGCACTCTTTGCTTTCACCTCATCGGCGGACAGTGACTTACTTCCTTGACCACTTGCTAGCAGCTGGTAGAAACAATGGTACGCACGTTCACCAGCGCCGTGTGTAATGATTCGGCTCTTCTCGAGCAAGTACACTTCGATGGCCGCCCCAATCATCACACCGCCACCAGCACCGCCACCATTAGCGAAATGAACCTTCATAAACTTTCCGAAACGACTAGAGTTGTCGTTCATGCGTGTCTTTGCATTACCAAACGCTTCCAGAATGGGTGATGTGAGGTTCACTCGCTTTGTCACCTGCTCGGCAGTTTGCCGCAGCTCATCGCTGCACTGAGACGTGGAGACGTAGCCAAGGTACTTCAGCACAATCTTCGCCGTCTCCGTTTTCCCTGCGCCAGACTCACCGCTCACCACCACCGATTGGTTTTCTCTATCAGAAGACATGAGCCAGTAGCTGTAGTGGGCCGTTGTCCACGCATGTGGAAGGTTGCGCGATGCCTTGGAGACGACCGCATCTCCTTCCGCCATGTACTTGGGGAGGTTGGCATCGACGTAGTGCTTCAGCGTGAAATCATATGGATTGAGGCCCAGCATGATGGGGCCAATATGGGTGTAGATTAGTTTGCGAAAGTACCTTCGTCTCACCTGTTCAATGAGGGTAGAATCGTGGAGGTACGATAAGTGAAGAAGGTCGTTCACTGTATCGCCCGTCAGTTGTACGCACTCCTCTTCCTTTTCATCCCCCTCACCGCCACCGCCACCGCTGCTATCTGCCACAATGCTGTGGATCTGGTCCTCACGCAGGGGGAACAGAGCAGGGGGATTGGGGCCGATGGTAGGTACATTAACGGAGTCGACGTCAGGAATCACACCGAAACAGACTTCAGCAAAACCGCTTTTCTTTGCAACTGCTTTGATTTCTGAGATGTGTCCTCGCACCCAAGACTCGGTGGGATGCTCGAAATATACTTGCTGTCTGAGTGAGTAACCACCATGCGAGTCAAACTGCTGATCTGCTTTTGGAGACGCGATGGTGCTAGTCGGTGATTGCATATGTACCCTTTGTCCTCGATGAGAGGGCTTTAGAGTTCGATAAAGACTTTTATTTTCTTCTGTTGACGCTTGGGGAAGGAGGAGCAGTACAACAAAAAAGTGATCAATCTGTGTATTTGACTTGTGTAACGAGAACATGAACAAGAATCACAAGTTTTGACACGTATTTGTGTGATCACACTACAGTGCACCTGCGGAGCGCCTAAGTTGATCGTGCGTGTTCATCGAGTGCCACGGCAGCACAGTACCTGTTCCTGATTGATTCAAATGCCACTTCTGCTGGTGCTTGACAATGTCGAGCTCTTCGATGGTCGTGGGGAAGTCACGGTCCTGGGGAGGCTTCACGTAGTGGGCCATGCGGCGGCCTGCATCTGGATGGGCATACTTCGCCTCGTCTTCATACCATCGGGAGAGGAACCCGCGTTTCTTTGGGTTCGCTGCATTACTCTCGATGTGAGCGCGCTGAGGGAGGTCTTGGTCTACAAACAACGGGAACTGCTCAGGCTCAAGCTCCTGCAACATACCCTCTCCAGTGAGGTACCCCGCAGTGAAAGAACCACCCGCCTCCTCGATAAGTTTGATGGCACGGGGGGTGGCGGACTGAAGCTCAAAATGGACCGGGTACGGCAGACTTTGTACGCTGCCGCAAGTAATGGCAAAACCCGGCCACACACACTCACGTTTGGCGACCACGCCACTTTGTAAGAGGTGGTACGCAGTGATCACTTCATTCTTATTCAGGCGCCCGGAGTCAAACGCCCAAACCAACTTCGCAAGGGGCACCGAGGAGTACCTCAACTTACCCTCGTACCGTGCACCAGGTCCGCTTTGGCTCACACGTGGCGCAAGCATGAACCGCGGTGTCATCTTGCGCTCTTGCCACGTTCCCAACGCGTATTGATTGCGCTTGTCGTTGTAAGAACGACCATATCTCCACGAGCCACCGATCTTGGTCCACCCAAAGTGGTTCATAAAGTGTCCACTCCTCATGCCAACATATTCCTCAGTCGGTCGCAACGAACTCACGGAATCTGTCAGCTGTGGATTCAGGTGCATGTCGAAGCTAGAGAATCGGTGATTTTCTGTCATTTCGTTGAGTTTTGTGCCAACCACTGGCAGCGAGTGATCCTCGTCGAACGCCTTTCTCCCCTCAAAATCTTGCCAATTGTTTCGACTCTTGGCGAGAAGATTGTTGCTGTGAAGAAGAGGGAACATAGCAGTGGCGGGATGATACTCGAACCCAACGTACTCCTTGAGGGAGCCGTACAGATTGAACCGAGCTAAGGGGAGTGTGCGTTGCATCATGTTGACGACTCCAAACCTAACTTCAGTGAATTCAGAAACAAAACAAGTAACCATCTCCACAGCATGTGAAAATAAAGAAGCAATCAGCAAACAAGATGCGCGACATTGTGTTGAAACACATGGTCTACATAACAGGATGGCTTGTTCTCTAAGCACTCACGTTCTCCTTACACGAGGACAATGCGGTGCTCCAGCTGCTCGATAACTTCAGCCGCCACGACGTCCTTATCTTGCTCGCCGTTGATGTGCACAGAGATGCTACGGTAGCACGCAAGAACCTCATGCAGGTTCGCGTGGAATAAGCGGAGGCGCACTGTAATAGCCTCCTCCGTATCGTCGGCACGCTGGATGACATGAAGGCCTGCAGGTGGTGGATTTGCAGTGGTGTGGTACACGGCACCAGTCGCAGGGTCGGTGCGTCGACCAGCAATGCGGTTGACCACCACAGAATCCGATACATCCAGCACAATCAGCGCATTGGGAATGATACCCGCCGTTTGAAGGGAGATGGCTTGGGACCGAGTTCGTGGAAATCCATCCAAGAGCCAACCGCGTTGGAACACATCGTCTTGCGACAGTCGGTCCTTGACTAACGAAATAATAAGATCATCTGGCACGAGCATTCCCTTGGACATGTACTCGGATGCTTTCTTGCCAAACTCGGTGCCTCGTTGCGTGTGATCCCGAAGAATGTCTCCTGTGGAGATATGCACCACGCCGAAGCGTTCTACAATCTTCTGACATTGCGTCCCCTTCCCGCCTGCTGGGGGCCCAGCAATGACAATCTTTGGGGTGGGCAGCTTCCTTAATAGTCCTAGAAGATGGTCCAGTGGCTTATCGGGCAGACCAATCAACAAGTCATGTAACAACGACTCAAACAATGCTTCTACCTTGTGCTCCTGGAGATACGCCACGGCATCTTCACTAAGATTTCCTGTTGCCATGCGAACTGTATTCTTTCTCTTGTCATGGCACACAAGACAAGAATTACCATCGTACAGCACACACAAAAAGTGAAATCACAGCACTTTTTCTTTCGATTTACAACGCAATTAAGCACACACACATACAACTCACCGAGTTACAGCGTCGCAGACAACTTTTCACTCATCTTGCTCCTCATCGTCACCGAGCTCCACCGTCAACGTGTACTGTCTCGTCGCGATATCTTCACACACAGCAGCAAACTGCGCTCTCATCTTCGTGCCTGCTGGGATGAGGATGTCATTCCCGCGCCATCCATTCTCCGGGTCAAGCTGTAGGACGCACTGCTTCCAGTGAGTGGGAGGTGCGTGAGGCGACGTGGTCAGAGTCAGTGGTGGCGAGGAGGACCCAGTCACATCTGTGCCCACGGCGGACACATCAAACCACAACACGAAGCCGTGAAGCCCTTGAGTATTCTCGTCATAGTGTGAGGCATCAAAGGCAAACGTCGCCGACATGTCGGAGAGGCGAAGTGTCTCTGCGATCGTCACCGCTTCCAAACTCCACTCCAATATCTTTTTGCCGGCCGCAAGAAGACACGCAGGAGGAATCACGTCAACCAAGGGGTTGACCCCGCTGGACATCCGTGCCTCGTATTCCAATTGGCCGAGGAGTCCAAAGTTGAGCGGCGCAAGTTCCTTTGAGTTTGACAGAGGAGTGTTCACAGCAGCGTTGTACGTGCCCTCGAACGATTGTGCGCGAAGACGATCAAGATTCACTGGAGCTGCATAAATGGCTGCATGGTCAGGAATCATACGCACCGGCTTCACGGAAGGTGCTCCGCTACTACCGCGCTGAGAAGCGATGAGAGCATTCACTTCGCGAAAGAAGTCTCGCGCCGCTACCACCGACGGCAGCATGCACTCGTGCACAAGGTAGAAGCCCATCCACTCAGACACCACGACGTCAACACCCCCTGCAACGGCTAGCCACGGGTAGCGTGCAACAAACGCATCAGGCCCCTCCTCGATGACGTCCTCCACACGCCGCGCAATCACAGTCATGCGGTCTTCGCCGGCTCCATTCGCAACAGCTAGCTGCTGAAGCGTCGAGGATAACGGACTTGCTTCAAAGGAGAAGCAATGTTTCGCGTGGCCATGAAGCACTGACCACAAGCTCAGCACTCCAGTGCCTGCACCAACATCCACCACCACACGTCCCTCGATCACCGTTCGGTTGGAGAGCGCGGCGTGATAGAAATTCATTCGGGGTGCATCAGAGAGCATCAGGCGATGCACGGCCATGTCACCATAAGAGTTGTAGTACTGGGCGTCAATGGATGCCGAGGCGACCTGTGGCTCTTCAAAATCTTCGTCGTATGACATCTACCTCCTTCCTTAGAGAATACGAACGAGAGAACAGCTCCAATGTCAAAAAAGTTTAATCGCGAGCGTAGTTTTCTTCCTTCGCTGTGAGTGAAAGAAAATAAAACAAAGTCAATCAAATATTATGTCGTTTTGATGTCGACGCGGTGGTGCATGTGGCTAGAGCTGATATAAGTCAGCAACGCCTGGTGATAACTTCCGCACAGCCTGGAATTTTTTCACAGCCTCCAGTGCATTCCCGTTCGCCTCCAACACTCGTGCTTCTTGATAGAATCGAAATGCATCGAGATCACGGGGAGCGGTCAAGATGGGAGGATTGCGTCTGTACAAGACGTCTGCACGAATGATGTACTTCTCATGATTGCCTCCTCCCGCCACCGGTGACCCCTCATGCAGGACGTCGTAGTAAAAGATGGAGGCGCTTCCTTCTGTTGGGGCCACGGCACCGATACGAGTGGATGGTTTGCTGTGGAATCTTCCTGTTGCCTCATCTTGCTGCAACGCGTCACACTGCTCCCCAGCGAGGATCAATGTTTCGCCGCCTGATACACATGTGTTCAAGTACACGAGCACGGTGAACATCGTTCGAGTGTTGAGGTCAATAATGTTGCTGCCGTCCACGTGGGGAGCAAAGTGGCCCCCCTCACGATATCTAGCAAACAACACGTTGTCGCATACACCAACAGGCTCCCAAAGCCCCTCCAAGTCTCGCTCAAACGATCGGTCGGCATTTGGCATTGTAGGGTAGAAGCTTTTTGAACCAATTTGAGAAAGAGCGACAGGTTGCAGCCTTGCCCAAAGACGTGCAGCAAACTCTTCCAGGTGAACCTCCACAGTGAACGCACTGCGAAATGCGTCGGTGTGCTGATGGGCGTCGCTGCTGCTGCTTGCTGCCTCAGGATCCTCGTCCTTTACTTCGGCGCTAGCGTCCGCCCAAAACGTAAATCCGAGACGCTCACAGGTAGAAATAATAGAGGCACATTCTGATGGCAACAATAAGTTGTTCACGACCACAACATCGTTGTCGGACACTTCGTTACCGCGATCGGCAACGTCTGCCCATCTCCAGCAAGTAGTGATCTTAGGCGCCATGAGGGTTGCATCTGCCGCCAATGCTGCGGCGGCATCAGGAACGGTCAGAATGAGACTATCCAAGTCATGCTTTCCTTTAGGCTCATTCTTCTCAATAATGTTGTTGTAGCTGTACTCGGTGGACATCTTTGTTACGTCATATGACTTCAAGTTCGTTATGCAAGTCTAACATCGGCGTGGGGAGCAAAAAAAGACGTTCAAGTGGACACGCATACATGGGACTCCAACATCTGACGTTATGAAGAAAAACAAACGATCAACGACACAGAACAATACACACTGCGACAGCGGGAGCGTCGAACGGATATATGAAGAGAAACGAGAAAAACACAACACAACACAAAGACATGGCGGAACTAGGGTCGCCACGTTGCACTTGCATTGTGGGGAGTATGAGATGGAAGAGTAAAGGGGCGACAGGTCTTCAACCACATTTCGCTTCATTCATTCAATCGCAGTGGACAGGAATGGATGGCGCAGCAGCTCATCCACTGTAGCACGTTCAGCGACTCCAACGACCAAACAACGCTGAATAAAGGAGACGGCAGCGTCACCAGATAGGAGTCCAGACGACACCTCGGGGGTGGAGGCGCCGGACATGTTTTGAGGCCTTCGTAAGGAAGAGGGAATCGTTGGCGTCTGGGGAGGGCCCACAGTGTCGCGCAACAGCTTCCAGTCGAAGGTCTTGAGAGGATCTTCCTTCTTTCCCAATTCACTGATAAATATCGCATCGTTCTTTGTGGCACCGAGCCACGGCAGCTGGCCGGTGATAAGTTGGTACGCAGTGATGCCCACGCTCCACACGTCCGACGCTTCCGTGCCGTTGGAATCTCTGCACGCCTCTGGCGACATGTACTGCGCAGTGCCACGCACCACTAGCTCGTCGACTTTTGATGCGACTGCAGGTGCCGCGGATGAAGTCGCCTCGCACTCATCATCTTTAGATGGTTCATCGAAATGCTGATACCGTTGGGACTGGGGAGGTTCTGCAAGCACTGGGGGTGGCTGGGCTTCCGTTGCGGTCTGCGCGCCCTCCACGATGCTTCCATGAGCGGAGTGAAGAAACGCACCAGGCACTGCCGCCTGGGAACCCACCGTCGACGACTCGCTTCCGCGGCGCTGTTGGCGATCAGACAGGACGAGGTTGTTGTTGTGTCCACTGTCTGCCGTGGACCTGTTGGTGGATGACAGCAGTACGTCTTGCTGCGTCTGCAGTGACGTGTGGCCCTGCAGGTGCTCAGGCGGCATGTGAAGGGGGACAAACGCTCCTGAGGATGCACTTGGTGCACGCTCCCCAGCACCACCCTCCTCTTCTGTGGCGGCAGCGTGGCCTCCTCCCGCTGCGGCAACAAGGCCGTCGCCTTCAATTCGGTGCGTCGCCATCGACGTCTCTCGATTCGTGTTCGCCAAGAGGCCCTCGAGTGATTTGTTAACAGACGACCCAAAGTCACTCAGCTTGCACCGCCCAGCCGCAGTCACGAGAATGTTATGCGGCTTGATATCGCAGTGTACGACTCGATTGTTGTGCAGATACAACAAGCCCATTAGTGCATCCCGCAAGTATTTCGCGACTGTGTTCATTGGCAATTTTCCAAATCGTTGCAGCAAATCTCCAAGTGAACCACCAGGAACGCATTCCATGATGATGTAGTAGTACCTTGACTTGAGGAAGCAGTCTCCGATGTAGCCAACGATGTTGTCGTGGCGGAGTTGCGATAATGTGTGAATCTCGTTGGAAATCTCCTGGGCGTTGGCAGAAATCTGCCTGCTGTCCACATCGATGCGCTTCACGGCGACAATGCCACCAAACTCGCCGCATGCATAGTAGACGGAGCCGTACGCACCGTGGCCAAGCTCGCGAGTGCTGAGAATGTAGCGCCGTTTGCTGCTATCGTGCAGAATTGTTTGTTCATCTAAATTGTCGTCGGAATCAGCACCGTCGCCCTCAACGAAGAGACTGAACAAGCAATCATCCTGTTCGACGAGCCCGGTGTTTCTGGTTTGTAGCGCTGCATTGACGCGTTCAAAGGTTGTCACCATCGGATGAGTGTCAGAACCTCTTGTTGGTTGGCGAACACCACCACCTCCAAACGATGTCGTGCTCCAGTCCATCGACGCCCCACCTGCAGCATTGACGTTCACTGTGGATGTGGAGGGGGTTGCCACCTGGCTAAACTTCGAGCTGTCCCGTGACTCCTTATTCGCTGCGCGGATAATAGAGGGGCGCACACCCATCACCCCCCATCCCAGCCAGTCTTTGTACACGACATGGAGCCCTTGACGAGCACCTTCTACTAAAGACTCGCGCCACGTCTGCACATGCCATGAGGGCGTCTGGATGTGCCGTAGTACTTCAGCCGCCCGGTGTGGTTGGCCTGTGCAGAGAAGGTGTGCAGCCTCAATCATGCTGTTTCTTGTAGCGTTCACCGTAGGAACAACAAGCTGAATACCAGTATCAAATTCAGCAACATCGCCGTATACATTCGGTGATCCTGCCAACGGAGACTCTGACTGCTGGTGGTGGTATCTTGGTGTGCCATTCCGTTTGGTCACGCTTCCCACACGAGACGTAGTACTCTGTGGTCGCGATGCGGGTGGAGCGTGGGTGCTGCTGTCGTCGGTGACTTCGTAGATCACAGCAGCAGCGCCGTGAGGTTCTAACTGGACAACGTCAATGGGACACACACAAGAGTACGAGGGGTCAACTACAAATTCGGTAGCGATGCATAGTGCAGTGTCCTGTCGAGCAATCGTTGGCATCTTCCACACAATCTCCATCGCCGTGCCCCCAACGAAGCGCCACTGTCGCCCTCCCGTCTCACACACCCCTGCCCAACCGGAGCCGCGATGTGCGCTGATGGTGCTTCCTTTCTTTGTTTGGAACAGCTGCCGTAATTCTTTGATAGCGCCAAGCACTTCATCACGGTGGCGCACGCCTTGTGGATCTGAGATATTGTCGACAAAAAACGACGCGAGCATGTAGTTGTACCCCACCAGTTCGATCAGGCCATTCTTTTCCTGTATGATCTGCACTGCGTCGTCGAGCACCCTCATGCTCGCCGACATCAGGCGCCCACGGAACGTGACGAGCACGAGGGTCACATTGTTGTCGTTGAACACATCATCTTTAACGTGCGGTGGACCAGCGTCTGCAACGGCGTGCTGGTTGCTGGTATCCTCGCTGAAGCTGCGCCGCCTTTCACCCGCTGCGAGGCCCCCACCACTGCTATTGGTCGCGCTGCTACCTGTGATGGCTGACTCCCGCCGAGACTCTTCCCAGTCCTCACCTCCCTGGGAGCTAGGAAGCATGTTCCCAGTCAGAAGCGGATTTGACGCATGCCTGCTAAATCCCTTCGAAGAGCCAGGTTGGTGCCCAAGACGTGATGATTTCTTGGAGTTGAGTGCGGGGTTCGGTTCGATTCTCTAAGCGGAGAGGCGGCGAGGAACTCCAAGAAACTTGACTCTGAAAACTTCATATAGTAAACCCACGTCTCAGTGTCCAGCTCCTTGACGACATCTGCGTCGTGAACCGCGTGACGTCGAGCTGCTAACGATCGTTTTACTTGCAGGAGATGCCGATGGTGGCACAACGAGAACCACTGCTGCAGGGGCTGCTGCTGCAATTCCGGCGCCAGAAGGAGGATGTGCATGAGCTGCAACTCCAACCTTGCGGAATGCGTGAAAAGGGACCATCCCTGCGTCAACTAAGTATTAGACCCGGTTCAGTCGTTTGGAGTAGCGTTCGTAAACAGGACGTGAGGGTGGCTGTTCCAGGTTACGGAGGACTAGTTTGCGAAGTTCGACGGCGTATCGCCGCACTTTCAGTAGTTAGTGGTTGCTAACTCACTATAAAACCTACTAGTGTCTGCGTACTGCCCGGCTGACGCGTCTAACGGCGAGTTTATCGTTCTTCCGTTAACACGTATCGCTTTTGTTCGACTGGAACGACAGACAAACAACAAGAACGCCCAAGAAGCTGTTGGAAGCAACAGTCCCATTTGGGGAGTGCATCAGGAATTCCTCTGGTCCGTGCCGGTGAATAAGTTCGGATTGAATAAAGCCGACGAGGGAAAACACAAAAGCGGTGCTCACCCCACAGAATTTTACCACCGGTGATACAACTGCAAATAGCCATGTCAGCAGCAACAGACTATGTGCAAGCACCGCAACGCTTGCGTAATGTTGCCCGTTAAGCGATAGCCACACGTGTTGCTCGGCCATAAGTAGCACGAGCACCGCATACGTTGCCCACTCGGTGAGCTCCTGAGTGTGCCTCGCGTAAATGTAGAGACTGACGTTCACCAGAAGTATGCATCCGATGAGTAGAAAGTAGCCGCCCTCCTGAATGCCATTGATGGGCGCGGCAAAATGCGCAATAAACGCCGCAAGAAGCTTAATCACAGACAAGAGCACTGTGGATGTCATCATGCCTGCGAACACTGCTTTCCTCCAGACTGCTAGCGCGTCATCGTCTTTATTGATGAGGGGCTCGGCAAGTCTACGTCTCCACGAAAGTCGAAGTGAGTGCCACGCTGTGACCCTCTGAACGTCTCTTGCAGAGTTCTGCGATGCGGCGGTGGACACGTCAATTGGCTGTTGCTGCTGCTGCTGCTGCTGCTGCTGAGGTTGCTGCTGAGTATCGCTTGCTGCCGACTTCGTGTCAGCCACGTCGCCGGTATCGTCAGGGATCATCCTGCGGGCAACAGGAGGTGCTAGAATATCTAACGGGATCATCCTCCATTGGGCGGCGATAAACTTTGTCATCCACTCCAAGTGACGAGCATCACCGCTTTTGATATCATCGAGCCGCAAGGAACGGGCAGAATCCAATGACGTGGACTGCTCCACTGTTAGCACACGAAGTTCGTTGCCGCTGGCTGCGGGAACCGGGCGAAGAGGAGTGGGTGGGTACGTTGGCAGGGCGGCAGGCCCTCCCTCTCTCTTTGGTGGGGGTGAGGGTGTTGAGTTATTCCTGGAGACTGCAGCAGCAGGGGCAGCCTCACCTAAACGGGCAGTCATCGGACTATGACTAGCGGCAGGAACCTGAGGCAGAAGGGTATCCAGTTCTGTTCGAACAATCGAAGCTTCATTCGGCATGACAAATAAACGCGAACGTTGAACGAGAAAAATTGAATGGTGTCTTGCTAGAATGTTTCCTGATTTCTCTGGGATGCAATAACAACAACAAGTTGAGTATTGTACCACGCGAAAAAAATGTGGACTGCAACGTCGCACAAACAAAAACATTTCTTTTGCTTGATTTATGAGGAAAGAGGAAGAGCTAACAGAGAGAGGGAAACGGAGGGGGCAGAGCGAAGGTATTTGAGCACTGAGAGAGGAGCGACAACAAAACTGATCGAGGAACGCGCACGCAAACCACCATACACTTTCTTTAGTTCTATCGTTGGTTTCCTCCCTTTGACTAATTCACACCAGCCTGATGCTGCACATGTTCCACTGCTCGGAGCAACCGTGCAAGCCCTGCACTGTGTTTCTTTGGGATTGTACTGTACAACTCCTTCACCCTTTGTAGATCCCCCTGGGCAAAGTACTCAAACGCCTCGTTGACGTTGCCGACGACGTCCTTCGACGACGGCAGTCCCCATAGGCCTCCACTGCGATCATCCTGCAGTCCAGAAAAGTCGCGTTGTGCCCCATCCACAACTGGTGACGCTGCAGGTGTGCGTGTTGGGCGGGGACCAATGACGGTAGCGATCAATGCGCCGGTGGGGGCTTGAGGTAGCAGCACGTAATTCATGTACTGCAGCACAAAGGTGCGTTGCGCTTCTTGAAACGTGCCTGCACACACAAGGTTGTTGACGGTCTCAAGCTTCGTCTGCTGGTTGAGGGCATAGGCGTGATTCACCACAATCCCCACCACCGAGAACCGACGCATTGCATCGCAGCCGAGGTTACCACACAACGCCGCTCCTGTTGCGGCCCCAAACCGCATGCCAGTGTACCCTCGTTGCTTCAACGTTGGCAGGGTGACGAGAAGGGAGGTCATTGTCTGGCATGCGCGCTCCGCTGGTGTAGGACATGGAAGACTTGCGTTGTAACTTGCAGTGAACCGATCGCCGTGAAGCCACTCCAGCACGCCTTGATGAGCATTCACAGTGCTGAGTATTAACTTCGTGACCGCCGTGTGCAGCAGTTGAAGGTCATCGGCCCCCACGCACTGAAGTGCTTTGTGAAAGCTGCACATATTTGCCGTCAGTATCGTCACACGACGCGAGTGAAGAAGGCCGTCGAGGTGAAGCTGATGGGCCTTACGCGAGACACCTCCAGTGACCGCTCCACTGCTGCCGCCGCTAGCGAGGGTCACGCACTTCGGGGGAGTTCGATCTCCATCCATTAAGGAGGAGAAGGGTGGGTCGATGGCACCATCGGCTGGGGACGACAGCGTCCCTGGCCGTGGTGGTAGCGTGCGTCTCGCCGTTGCAGCTTCAGGGGGAGCGGCAGAGTCAAGCTCCATCGCATCCAGTGCAAGCGTCCCGATGCCGGATGTCTCTCCCCGGCCGCTGCTCAGCGGTGAAAGTCGTGAAATCTCTTGAGATTTTTCGTCCATTGCGTAGTCGCCACCCTCTTCAAGCTGTTCGACGTCTAACTGACGCAGAACAGACTGAGGAAGGAAGGAGCGCACCTTCTGTAACTCCGCCACTAGTTTAGCGTAGGCTGTTTCTATCGTAGCAATCTCTGAGAGGCAGCTCGGCTCCTCGTGAAAGGGGAAGTCGCGGTACTGAAGTGTGGAGCTCTCGTATAAACGTTGCTCCAACTGACGCAAGGGACGCAGCAAGCAGTGCAGCAAGAAGGCAGAGATCACCAACACGCCGCTAATGACGCCGGCAGCTGCACCGACGCCGACAATCAGGCTGTCTTGAATAGACGCCAAAAAGTCCGACGCTGGTACTGCCACTACGACGCGAAGGTTTAACCCAAACTTGTCAGTCACGGCAATGACGGTAACGAACAGGGCGTCAAGTCCGTCGCCAAAGGTGAAGGAGCAGCTTGTCGTGCATATGCCGAGGCGAGAGCCAAGGCTGCGGTACGCACGCTGCGCAACGTCTCCCGATAGCAGTGCTGGCGTTGCCAACACGACTGTGCCATTAGCGAGAACGGTTACTGCCGGATCGCCAGTGTTGCTGCCTAGCAGGGCGTTGGTGCCGGCATCCACAAGGAATGCCCGGCCACTTTGTGCCACGCGTAACGTCGTCAAGTAGGCCTTCATTGCGCTTGTGCGATAGAATACACCAAACAGTCCAATAATATTCTTAGTCGTAGTGTTGATGATCGGACCTCCCAAACCGAAGTCAGCGAACTGCTGAGAAAAATCAACAAAAGGAGCAGCCCAGCGCAAAGGATCGTTGCCACTGCTTAAACTTGGTACCGTCGCACCACGAAACGGTGCAGCGTACGGCCGTGCAGTGTCGTTGAATAAAGTATGTTGCGTGACGTTCGGTGGTGTTCCATCAAAGTTTACTTTCCCATCGGCGAAGTACCAGAAGTCTGCAAGCTGTCGCGCTGCGCTGTAATACGCCAGCACAGTGTACCCAGGCAACGGGGGGAGTGCGGTAATGTTAAGCGTATTTTCGCGCCCAGCGATAAACCCACTTGCGTCATCGAAGTAGTAAATAAGGAGAATATCTTCGTCTGATCGTGCGACGAGATCACACAGCCATTGAGCTATCGATTGGTTGGACGTACGGGACACGGCACCTAAACGAGTAGCTTGTGCAACGGATGCTGCGTAATTCTGCGGCTTGGCAACGTAATATTCGATGTTCACAGCAACTTGAGCCGCAACTTCGTCAGCAAAATTGTGCGCAGCATCTTCGGAGCTACGCAATGCTTCCCGGTAAAGAGGAATCAATGCAGTGGAGCCACTGATCGCTGCGATGACGACTGCTGACACTAAGAGCACTAGGTGCAGGGAAACCCGAGTCATCGTATTGCCCGATTCTCAAAAGAAAAATAAACTGCGGAGTATGCTAATTTACTGTCCTTCGGGTGAAAGAAAAAAAATGAGTCGATGACAATTGCATTTCCAATTTGATCGCTTCAAAGATCGCAAAAAGAAAACTTTGTTTATTTTTTGTGTTTGTTTTTGTTAATGCAATAGAACACTGAAACGCTGCTTTGCGAACTGAGCAGCAAGCTCCTTGTGTGAGAGTGTTTTTTGATTGTTCTGTCTTTTTTGTTTGTTTGTTTGATTGTTTGTTTTATTTCGGCGGTTTTTATCCTGCTTTTTTTTTGATATTTTCTGGTTTTCACTTGCTCTCTCGGTTCACATCATCATCATTAAACTGTATGTGTTCACTTTTTCGCTGCTACACCAGCCGAACCACTACAACTGTTCTTCAACCGTCAGAGATTACAAGTCATCAAGGTCCTCCTCCTCGGCGTCCATCGCATCCTCGAGATATGCCAGCGGGTCCTCCGTGACGAGAGCATTGCGATCAAATTTAGACGCCTCGGACTCCTTCTGATCCTCGGCAGTCTGCTGCATGACGAACTCAATGTCAGCGAACTCCTGGCCGTTCGGGCCTTCATCGTTGCCACGGAAGTCACGTGGAATATGGCCATCCTTCACAAGAACACGCACTTCGGCAGGCTGGAACTTGTGAATAATATCTACGTTGTCGTTGACGTTGAACTCACGTTTTGAGATAAGGACGACATCGCCAACAGTGATCCACTGCTTGCGGACCATCGCGCCGCGAATCACGCCGATGACCTTTTCACCAGTGGGCAGTTGGCACTCGAGTCTGAGGTTGCCGAGGGTCTTTTTGATCACGGCGTAGTCTTCTCCGAGAACAGTGTCGGCTAGGGTAATGTCGCGCTTGTTGGGCTCACTCTTGGCGTTACCGGCTTTGAAGCTCTTACCACCCTTACCCATGTTCTTCGGCATTTTCTGAGAGTTGTTGCGAAGTTGTGTGTTGAAGTCCGGTTGTCGAACACCCTGGGCCTTCTGAATCTTTAGGAATGAAAGAATGGAGTGAAGCAACATTGATTTGACAAGGAAAATCATCTCTACGAGACGCAAAAGTAAATTCACAAAGGTGCAAAAATCGTTAGGCAGCAACTTTGTTTTCAGAAGCGGATGATAACGGCGGCTTCCGCTCCCCTATTCTGCAAAGCTGTGCTAGAGCAACGGTAAGGTCATCGTTGGCCGCCATGAGGCGCGCCACGTTTGATTCCAGAAGGTGGTAGCTGGTGGACACTGGAGGGGATGCGTCTGTGTGTGTGGAGGCGGCAGACGACGTGGCTGGAGTGGGCCGCTCGATGCAATCGGCATCCACTAGCAGCGCTGATGAGGGGGACACGACATTGCGCATGCTCGTCACAGCTCTCACAGAGTCGCGTCGTGTTCCCTCCAGTTGTTCCAGAACGTTGTGAATGGCCTCCTCAGTCTCGTCCAGCTGTTGATGAAAGCCCTCGAATACCGGCTGAGGTGTTGTTTGCGTGGCTGCCTTGACTGCTGTCGAGAGGGCATTACGGATGGGAGCCTGGGGGATGCGGTACTCTGCAGGAACACCATTGTTGAGCGACTTGGCAACGTTGTGTCGAAGTGCTGTCACATTCTGCTTCAGTTTATCACGCACAGCGTCCATCCCTTGGATGGTAACTCTGATCTGAGAACAACCTCTGAGAACAATAAGATCAACTCCTCGCACTCTTTACAATTAAGCAAAAACAAAAAATGGTCCAGGAAAAGAATGTCAATTGACTCACGTCTTGGGGCCCTTCAAGCGAACCATCACTCCACTGATAAGTGTACATACAAAGTAGGTAATGCCACTGATAACCTGAGACGCATGCATGATGATGTTTTCCTTGAATTTGGGGAGATATCATGAGATCATATTCTCAAGAATGATCGCTGGGCATCTTCCTGATTTCGTCGAATCAACCGCTCCAGGTCTGACGACGCCGTCCAGCTGTTGGGCGGCAACTGCTGTTGCAACTGCGGTACCATCATATTCTGTTGAGGAACGAAGTACACCGCGGACGGTGGAGGCAGCTGCGCATAGTTGCCCATGTCGTTCATGTTTATGGATGGGTTCATCAATAATTGACTGGTAGTTGTTGGATACTGCTGCTGGGGATACGACTCGTAACTTTGTTGAGTCGGTGCTGACACGTGGTTGCTCTGAATTGTGGGAGGAGAGGACGATGCGATGGGCGGCAGGCGCTTCGGTTCAAGATCATGCGACGGTTGCTGTTCCTCTTGAATCGTGGGACGAGGACGATAGGAGGTGGGCAACGGTTCTGGAACGTGACCTCGGGGAGAATTGGTAGGTGGGGGATCTACCAAACCACCGCCAGCTGCAACCCTGCTGTTCGAACGCACCCGATAGGGATCTTGTGGGAGAGATGCAGGGTCGCCGGCAAGATGCTTCCAGTGGAAGTCACCAGTGTGCGCATCGTACATGTTTGGTTTTGCCGTGACTTCCTGCGTAGGCTTCACACGGGCACTGAGTGGGGCCTCTTGTGCACCGTTGACTAAAAAGTTGCTGTTTGGCTTATCGCACACCTCTTGCCGTTTTCGAAGAAGTGGATTCGGTGCGGCTTGCAATGCTTCATCAGCACCAGGGACTCGATGATTCTGGTTTGGCTTATCTGCAAGCTCCTCCTTCTTACGAAACTGACCACGCATTGCGGGTCAATGTGCAACAGTGTGTTCGTTGTGTGTTTGTGATAACTCCTCGATCACTGCTGTCAGCCTCTGTGCGATGGGGAAAAAAAGAGAAGGGACACACTATTTAACCTTCAGGCAGTCGCACTGCAAATTCAAAGAAATCAAGGGAGACCATTTTTTGAAGCCTCAAAGGTTAGAAACTCCTCTTGGCATTTTGCGGCCCCTCAGCGCCAGGGCCAGGCATCTCCGGTGGGTGCGACCCCATTGAGCCCTCACCCTCCACGTTCAAATCTGTTGAGTCCAAGTCAATCTCCTCGTCAATATCGCCTGTGCTAGACAACATCTCGTTGTGCCACTCCTCCTCTTCCTTCTCTGACCAGAGTGGGTCCACGTCACTGGGGTGGGGGACGTTTCGAATACCCCAGAATCTCATTTTTGCGTGACGCAGCCGCCACCAGTGGTGAAACTCCTCTGTCTTAAACTTCGAGGCCCATCGATCAAATGCCATTTGCATATGGGGCGGTCGTTGGACACCCTTCTCCGTTTCTAAGACCCGAGGGGGGAGGAAGAACCGCTCCGGTCCTTGCGAATAGTCCTCACCTTTGTGATTGTCGCTCATGTCTCTGTTTTTGAATTCGATGAAGTACAACTGGACATTATCAGCGCGACGCTTCGTTTTGAGCTTCGTCATCATGCAGTACTTACTGTGCATATCACGGAACCTCCGGGGGTACTCATCGAACGCCTTGTCCACCATCAACGGATCGTGTAGGAAGTGGGCCAAGTGCTGCCTCGAGTCAGTGTCACCCGCCTTGGCCAGCTCCACCACATGGTCGCCTAAGATACGCAACGCCGGCGCCCTAGCACCGCCAACAATCAAATAATCCTTTCGGATCAATTCTGTCACCATACGTCTAGAAATCATTTGCCGATGGAATGGGGATGAGGCAGCAAACTTCGGAAGTTGACCGCGTTGCCATCCGTAGTCGGCCATGAGCAACTCTTTCGTGTCCCACGCTGGGTTGAACCCTACCACTGTGGGATTGTCATCGATGCCGCTGGCGCGAATTGGCTTGCTTCCAATGACCGGTGGTGCCCTTGAAAGCAAATAAACACGACGTCGCAACATTGTAAACCCTAATACTGCCCTACTACTACAAAATAAAAAGATAAAACAACATAACTGAACCATTTCCTCGAGGTGGGAAAGTCAATAATTAAACAATTTCCAATTTTTGAAACGGATTGTGTGCATCGATGGATCAAAAAATCAGCAGGAATGTGTTTTATGGTGTTGTGCCTCACTCAGACGAGGCGAGCCCGTGCTCTATCGCGTCGATCCCAAACTTGGCGATCATCTTCTCCGTAGATGTGCAGCCCTCCACCGCCGCCATAAGTGTTTCCATCGGTCGGCAGACGCTCAAGAATAGCCGACGAGGAATCATTTCTTCCTGAGTGCCTAGCCATGATAGGATGGTCTCCAAACTAACAGACACATCGCGTCCAAAGCGCAATTGCGGAGCAAACTTCATTCTGCGCGCGTCCAGTGCCTGGAACACGTAGTCCACTGCCACAACAGTTTTCTGCTGTTGATGGAGAGTTGAAGATGTTGTGTTGTGTGGTGGTGCTGCTGTGCCAGTTAAGTGCCCTGCATGAGTCGCCCCACTAGTGCCACCTCCGCGAGTGTCACCGGTGAACTCCATTGTCTTACGCAACGCAGCAAAGTCTTGAAGTGCCTCGACATTCGGGGGGTGCGTAAAGGTACGAATCACGTCGAGCATTGCTTGGAAATCTTCGAATCTTGGGCTGCCGGTCCACGGGTGAGTCTGTCGAAGTAAGATGGAGTACGGCACATTCACATGCACTGTGCCATTTCCACTACCGCTGCTCCGCGTCACAATCTGGGAAGGAAGCGATGAGGCAGTGAGCGATGACATGGTGGGGAGGTGAAGGTGCTGCTCCGCAAACAACTCGACCACGTTCTTACCCCGGAATCCAAGAATCACGACGCGTTCATTGGCGTGAAGTCGCGTCAGTTCCACCTGCTCAATCGACAGCATCAACAACTTCCGTACGGTAGCTTTCTCTGCTAGCTGAAGAGCATGTTTTCCGTGATCTGTATCTGATCCTACTAGGCACTGTGGGGATGCTGGCGATGTGTTGTCTCCAAATAATTCTCGGGTGGGAGTGTTGTCTGTTTTCTGGGAAGCAGCTGAAGGTGTTGCGGCGGAGTTGCTCACATCGCCTGTCGTCTGCTTTGGGCGCCACTTCCGTGCTAGGGCCCACGCACCGATAATTGCATGGCGGAACCCAGCAGCTGTCGTCCAGGATGAGGTTCGCTCCGCTGTGGGTGGCTCCTCGTTGTCACTTACATGTGCCTGTGGGGGAAGCACAACCTGCGCGAACGCAACTTCCATATCCGGTACACGCAGCACAATACAGTCCTGCACGTTATCCACGCCAGCGGCAATGCCATCTCCCCGCAGGTGTCGAGCGTCGATCACAGAGCCGATCATGATGGTGGAGTATTTGAGCGTTACAGACATTTGCCCGGAAGTAATGCGACGAGTGAGTGGTGTGAGAGCGTCTGACAAGAGGGGAGGAGTAGACGACGTTGGAGCACGAGGGGGTGGAAGGAATGTCACAGAATTCACAGTCGAGGATCCACCATCGGAGCCAAGGAGACGGATGGAGCTATTATTGGCAGACGTCAAGCCAAATTCATCGTCCACTGCGCTAGATGTCCGGCCTCTGCCACCAGAGAGCAATAAAATGTTCGCAGCGGCTATCGCCTTTTGATCCGACACCAACGATGAGACTTCACCGCCAAGGCCTAAGAACGCAGCAGACGTCTGTGGTGTGATACCCATCAAACACCTTTCTAAGTCGACCGAAATGAGAGCGGCTGCATGTGACGGACTGCTATGAGTGATGGAGGAAGGAACAGCTGTGGCAGGATCGACGTGCACCGCTCCGGATGGGCGAGGGGTCAAGCCGGACATCTGAGAACTGGCTTGCTGGGGTGTGGGTGTTGTCGTGGCGCCAGCAGTCGCTGGAATCTGGTCGGATTCTTCAACGGCAGCCTTGTCAAACGCGTCTTTCGCGTCGAGGCGGAATACGTCAATACTAAACAGTGCAACGTCTCTGATCTGGCGCTCCTTAAAGTGCACATTGACGTCTTCCACGGAAACGATCAGCCGCTTTGTGCGGCCGTCCGTTGATCGCAACATTTGATCGAAGGACTGAGGACACAGTGCAGCATCTGTGCGCGGTGAGGCGGCTCTGCCGGAAGTCGTCGTACTATTGATGGTACTGTCGTGACTGCTTGTTGTCGTACTAGTGAGTTTGGAGGACAACTCAAATTGTTTGACAGCATTGTTCATCTCCAAGTCAGCGGCGTCAGCAGGTAGTATGAGAAACCCCCGCAATGACATCTTGGCGATGCTGTTCATACCCGACAGCACGCCGTCGGAACGAATACGGCTGTCTTGCATCAGCACGGACCCATCTAGCAGAGACTCCATGGTGTGATACACCACGTGACGGCCGGTGGACCGGAGCGTCCCGATGCTGAACTCATGTTTGTTGCCCCCACCAAGGTCGACCCATGAAGTGGATCTGCCAACCGACACTGCCCACTGACGAACAGCAATCGGATACCGCAGCAACGTGTTGAGGTGATTGCTCGGCGCGTCGGGTGCCATGGACTCGTTGACCACCGACTGGTTCGGCGGCATTGTGGAGGACGCTGCACGACGTCGGAAGAGGATTGGTGAGGGCTTCTTTGGTAGTGGGGAGTGGTGCCCTCCGTCTTGCTGCCTCGCTGGACGCCTTGGTGGTGACGACGCACTGCGTGTCAGCTTCTTCAGCCGCCTCACCGCGCTGGACTTAAAGAGACGCACTGTTTCTTCTCTTGCCTCATTCCACTTTTGTTGCCAGTGCGTCGCTACTAAAATGATCTGATTCAAGTGTTGGGCACGTAGTGTCATCTGAGGTCCAGGATGGAAGCCACCAAGAACTCCACCAACGTTTTGGTGCCCTTGGGCGTCGTCGGCTGCACTCGGAACGTGAACAGTAACGGAGATGACATCTGTTTCCTGGACCGCAGGTGCAGCGGCAGACGCTGGTGTTGTGCGGACTACATGCGGCGGTGGCGGCGGTTGTTGGGGAAGTGTCAGGGGCGGGAGGCTGCTCCTAGCGCCGCGTTTGCTCTGGAACTGCTTGCCGGTTGCCGACTCGTCTAACATACGCTGAGACCCTTGCGTAGGCGGTGGTGGTGGTGGTGGTGGTGGCGGCGCCGAAGTTCTAGTTGGTATTTCTGACGCAACCAACTGGTCCGTGGGAGTTGTGCGCATGGACGCTGAGACAATCATGTGCGGCAGAAACATTTCCAAAGATTTGACTTCCACTTTATTCTGACACTCAAAACGCAGCCTCCTGGCTACGATCGTGACGAGCACGGTGGGCGGGGTGGCAAGTGGTAAGGAGCGGTTGGGAGCCGGCATTTTGGCGGGGTGGCAAGTGGTAAGGAGCGGTTGGGAGCCGGCATGATGAGGGAGGGTTGATGATGTGACGCTGCAGGGATCGACAGGTGTTGTATCACCAAATCGAGAGAACCGTCGTGATCTGTGAACAATGCAGCAAACGTGTTCGTCGCCCCACTTGCGCCTCCCATGTTGACCGGGGCATCGTGAGGACCGCCGGAGAGGACGCGACTGTTCGTTTGCCGCATTGTGCTTTCGGACGTATTGATGGTGGACAAATCTAACCGCAGTCCTGTCAAATTGACGTGAATGGTCGTCTTGTTTGCTTTTGTGTTTGTTGTGTGTGCGACGCCACTTGTCCCTCCTCCTCCTGGCGTGGTGGGTGTTGTGTGCGCAGCATCAACGAAGAAACTCTGGTTGCCTACAGAGCCCACGGAATCGTTCTTGCCTCTCACAGGCGACGTCGGTGGCACCACTGACCGCCCAGATGCTGACTGGGCAACGTTGGGCTGCTCGCGTAAGAACCACAACGCAGTCGCAAACGCCCTGGGAACGGGCAAGCCAGCGTCCATAATGGCGTTAAGTGCCGCGGAGTTCTTGACGCCTCCCTTTCCGTTGCTGTTATTGCCAGTTCCTTGGCGTTTCTTCGACGCGCTAGAAGCAGAGTGCACCGTGGCTGTCTCAACGTCCATTGTGCCTTGTTGCTCTCGGCCCTTAGCGACCCTGTTGGTGGCGAACTCCAGCACGTGCTTGTAAATCTTTTCCGCCCGGTCTCTGCTATCTTGCTGATGAATCTTGACCCATAGCTGCACTTCCTGCCATAAAATAGCGATGGCTGGGTCGACCTCCATTCGCTTGGCGGTGACGGCAATGCGAATAGTGGCAGAGTCCGCAAGATCACTCGGACCGCCGCGCTCGGCTAGGACGGTCATCACAGCGGAGGGAAGTGGGACGCTCATGGCCTCAGTGGCACTGGGGCGGTGCTGGTTATTGACGTGTCCATCAAACGCGGCTCCTGCAGTGGCTGAGGGGGGTGGCGGGGAGGATGAGAGCGTGAAAGACACGCCCCGGCGATTTCCGAGAGTTGGCCTGCTGAAACTTTTATTCATTGCCCCGCCTCGTTGCTGCTGCTGAAGGGTGTACAGTGTAATCTTTCCAGGTTCTAAGATGCCACGAGCGTCCACAGTGCGTCGTACGGGAATCTTCGGTGTTGCCGTTGCTTTGAGTAACATTCCAGTTGGGCTGTCGGTGTCTGCTAGTGCCGATGGACCAGCTGATGGAGGAACTGAGAAGAGCGACGGATGTTGATGGAGCGGCGCGTCGCTGGAGGACGTAGCCCCTGTGGTGGGGATAGCGTCTGGAGTGAAGTCCGCCATCAGCTCACTCACCATCGCGGTGCATCTTGAGGTACAATGCAACTCAGGCCCACTGATATTGAGATTGATATTGATGTGTTCCGACGCACCTACGTCCACAGGCCCATCATTGTTCAATGCAGGGCTGCCACCGTGGTTGGCTACCGCCGGGCCGCTAAGGACTTGTAATGGATCGATTTGTCGACCACGCCTTGGTGGGCTCTCAGCAGCCACGAGCACTATCGATGGGGGTAGTTCTTTCTGCGTTGAGAATGGCAGTGTGATCTTTGCTACTCGAGCTCGATCAAAGCTGCTGTAGCGCTCTTTTTGCAGAACTGTTGGGTCTGATTCCGTCAGCGTACCCACGCCGCCAAGCACAAGAGTTTTGAACGAAAAGTTTTTGGACTGCAGGTGGGACGGTGCTAAGCGGCTTCCATCTGTAAAGAAGAGGTTTAAGTCTTCGATCTTTATGGTTCCTTTCGTGGAGACTTCAGATTGCATAGTCAGCTGATGTGCTTGAGGAAGCGCGTTGGATGAGATTACGGAGTTGGACCCTAGCCGTGGGGTAAACAGTCCTGACGATGCTTCTGAGGGTGGGCGGCCATGCCGGCTTCCCAACGTAGCACTGTTGGGGTACATGGGAGTTGCGAAGTGAGAATACTGCTGTTCTCTGCCTTGATACAGCGGCACGCTGGTGGTGGTGTCCAGCTCCTCCCGCATCCAGCTTACCACGGTTGAGCGGATGTGAAATTTAAGTGCCATCACTGGCACGAACCTCTGACGCACTAATTTGTCTCCCTTCTCTACGCGGGATTGTTCAAACATATCAGGCCTTCCCTCGAGCACCGATCGGAATGCTGCCTCTCCACAAGGCACGACAACAAGAAAGTTTCGGACTTGGACCGACACAATCAGTCGTTTGACGGTCGCAACTTGATGTGACGCTGGTTGTTCTATTGGTGACGCAACAGTAGACGCAAGGGGCGTCGCGTGTCGGTTGTTGCGCTTTTTCTTGCCCTCTACCACCGCCGCTTGTGGTGGAGTGACAGTAGCAGTTGGTAGAACAACAGTTTCGCTAGAGTCTTTCCTCTCCATTTTCCAGCGCTGCTTCAACGCGACGATCTTTTTATACGCCTTGGACGCCTGCAGCTTTGTTTGCAAGCGCCGTGAGTCTAGCGCCGCTTGTGCTCGCATCTCCGCTGTCGCATGATTGGCTTCCTGAAGTGCTGCAGTGACGTGTTGCGGAAGCCCAGGGCGTAAAATGACCAGCGGGCTGTGAGCGATAAACTCAACGCCCCAGCGAGAGGAGAGAGCGATGTCCGATCGAATAAGAGTGGCGGTGTTCAGTCCCACGGATGCGGGACCGTCAGTAGCGTTCACTGTCTGCGGGATGGAATACTTTCGGCCTGCACTGCCCAACCCGCTGGCAAGGGCTGACGCCTCAATGTCCCCGGACCAGTCGGTGCTGGTGTGAAGGCCAGCAGCAGCAGCATCAGCTGAGCCCTGCCCTCCCTTGGTACTGGGTGCTTTCTTGGCTGCCTTGGACTCAGCCTTGAAATGAACGCTTAGCTCCACCATCCCCCATATGTAACCGCCGAAGCGTTGATTGAGTGTACTGTTGGACGAGGCGCTGAAATTCACCGACGGGGTTGGGGCACCGACGACACCTGGCATACGGCGTTGAGGACCTCCCGCAGCTGCTGCGGCGCCACTACCGCCCAGCACAGAATGGGCAAGCGGAGTGTTCGGATGGAACGAATGGGCTTGCTGATCTTGCATGTGTTGATCGTAATCATCACGATCTACCAATGCGACACGCAAACCCGTACACCGCCCAAGGACCACGGACCGACGCAGCGCGTGATGCACTTCACGTGAGAGGTCAAGTTGCTGGAACATCACGCGGGCCTCGGACATGCTCGTCACGAGCGAGACTCTGATGTTTCGAACCGATAGCAAGAGAAAGGTACGGATCACCGCGTGGTTGTCCAGGCGACGACCACTGCTGCGTGGAGCGGTTGACGCCAGCTGCAGTGGTGCACGTTGATGATCTTCGTGATAGGGATCTTCATCCTCATCGCTGACATCGTTGGTCGACTGAAACGTGTGTCGAGCGGTGCTCTTCGCGACGATGCCAACTAACTCCGTCACCACCTTCTCATACGCCATAAGCATGTGATTGGTGACGTGCGGGTCCAAGATGGCTTCGAATGTTTCAAGGAGGAGGGAAGTGCTTGCCTTGGTAGAATCTTTTCCGTGGTCACAGGACAAGGCAGGGAATGCAATGACAGAACTACCGGCGGCACCGGCTTTGGTGGTTAGAGTCGAGGGCTTTACAAGGCCTTTGAGGAGCAGCCGAGGCCCTTCAGATTTGACGAGGCCAACAATTCTGGGGATATGGAATCGTGCACTGGACTCTTGAGGCAGCTCAACGTACATCGTTACCAGGGAGCTCCGATGATGACGAAGAAGTAGCGGAGCGAACCTCGTCGCACACGACACGACGACCGTCCACTAGCACCAAATTATTTCAGTCGGTTCTTCCCCGAGGTGTCCTCTGGCAACTCCAAGGCGTTATCACTGTACAGAATGTCATTCGAGTGGAACTGGTGGATGTCGTTCGAAGCGGTGCGTGCTTGATGGTGCAGAGTGACCGCCCGACGGTGCTGCAAGTCGTTCGTCCCTCGGCCAACTTGAGGATTGTGAAGCCATCACGTGGCCAGCGCGACGCCGCACCGCCGCCTCAACGAGTGGACATCCTTGCAGACTTACAGCAACTGCGGTTGGATATCTACCCCACCATTTTGCATTTCGGTGAGGCGTATCGTCCAACACGAGGGAGGGCCTCCACCCAGCCGTCACCTGGGGCCACCTCCGCGACGACGGCGAGCTCCACTTCTGCAGCGAGCAACCTTTCGTCGTCATCGTCTCCACCGGTGATCCTGTACACCGTCTCTGTGGCGTTGCGGAGCTTAGAAGTGTCCATATTGCAGAATCCTACCAATTTCTTGCAGCTGACCGGTAAGCAGTGGATGGCAGTTGCTCGGACCCAAGAAGAACACACAAACTGCCCCACCACGATGACAGCGGCGTTTCCGCCAGAAGAGCCTCGTCCGACGTCGGTGAAAGAGTTCCGGAAGTCGTTCTCCAATCGCGTTTTGATGATTCTGTGTAAGAAAGCAGCTCGTCAACGTCAGAAGTTTTATCAGAAAACGTGCCCCCCGCACATTGCGTCGAATGTCTCTCTGAAATCAAGCTCCTCGCTATTCGGAGAGTCTCTGGTGGTGCATTACTCTGCAGATCTTGCAGACCTCTTACCCTCGTCGCAGAATAACGGCGTGCCACCCCATCAAACGCCTCACCGCCCAAACTTAGTGTCCCCGGCGCCTAGCGTGGTGCCCTCAACGGTAAAGCACCGCCACTCAAACCGGGTCATTCAATTTGTACTGAAGGACATCGCTGCCTCGGCGCACAAGACCGCCAAAGCCGCAGACTGGAGATGCCCTGCAGGAGGAAGACAATGGTCGACCTTTACCTCAGTGAAATCGTTGACTCTGAGCCTTCCCTACCGTCCACAGACAGCCGATGTGATTCACCCGCAGATGCAAGCATGGGCCTCGGAGTGGTACCGATCCTTTAAGCACTTTAGTAAGCGGTCAACCTTGGCCACGCTGTCATCATCTCCTGTGCCCCCTCCCGCAACCACTGGGAACGCAAGCTCACCGCCACCACTGCCGTCGGCGTCGTACGTGCTGCAGCTTGACGTGCAGTCGATTATTCTCCATGGGGCGTGGCGCAACGAAGGAGAGGGGGTCGCTGAAGCTTGCTGCTGGTTGGGGCGATCTGGGTGAAGATGCAGGTCGAGGTCCAACGAGTTGATAAAGTGGAACACATCTCTCGTAGAGTGTGTCGCGCACGACTCGATAGACGCTCGGCACCCTGTTCCTTGGCCCTCACCAACAAAATCACGCTTCCCGCGTAGTGTGGCATTCGTAAGATACGCAACCACAATGTGATCGGCGTGCTTTGGATACGTCACAAGCGGAATGTCCACGTGTAAGCTTCCCACACGTATGGTGGGCTCGTAGTTGATCTGCACCATGACAGCAACCGTCGAAACACCAACAGAAAGGCCATAGCGAATGGTCTCCCTCCCCAAAGCTGCTCGTCGTGAGGGAGCAGATTTTTGTGCGACAAGCTGCAACGAGCGTCCAGCAAACGTCGTGGTGTACACGCCTGTGCACGTCCGCGCATCTCGTGGGCGAACAAGCACATCGTCGTGAACGGCGGCGCGGCTGAGCCACTTGGCTTCAATGCACGGCACGCAAATCGATACAATTTGATCCGTGTGGGACCATTGCTTCAACCGATTCCGCTTGCGTGATCGCGAGACTTGTTTCTTCTTCTTCGCCTGCTGCTTGCCATCGAGGCCCTGCTGGGGTCGCTCCGGGGCAGCACCAAGTACTCCGGCGGATTCTCGCACCAGGGCGCCATCTATCTTGCTGATGGCGCCGTTCCAAGCGCGTTCGAGGACCTGCCCAGCCCGCAGTCCTGTTCGGACCGCTTCAATCGTGGCAAACAGTTCTACAGCAAGCGGTGTCTCGAGGTGATAATGTGTGGTGGTACTTCCATCGCGGGATCGGCGGTTGTTGTCCACCATCCTGTTCGCCCAGGCCAATGGTGGCCCGTCAACATCACCCCGACTCGCATCGAACTCGTTAAAATCCTCCGAGAAGCTAAACGGAGTTTCCTGCGGTGCTGAGTGTTCGTGTGCATCCGCCTTTGGAAGCTGTTTGTGACCTGACGACGATGCGTGCCGCGAAGGTGATCCGACAGACGTCGCGGAAAGAGTTTGGGCGGTGGCTTCGGCGTGAAGAATAAATTCAATAGAGGGCAAGTGTGCGTGAAAGTTCGAGAAATCACGCTGCTGACTACCGTCCGTCGTTCTCAGCTGTGGAAGCATCGCTCCATGAGAATATTGCGACAGCGTTCGATGGGAACGATGCACTTCAAATGTGCGGTGGCATCGGTAGTACTCAAGCACCGGCCGTAACGCAGACGCGGGGACAGGGGGCGGGACAACTGCGTCCTCGAGGGAGCCGCTTTGGTTTGCATCGGAGCCAGGCTCACTGAAGAGATCCGTCAGGTTGTCAAGGCCATCGTCCAGAGTCATCGCTGTTCGTGTCGTGTCAGCAGCTGCATCACCACCGGCTCCACCTGCGTGTTCAGAGCCGCACGTCCAAAAGACTTTGCTACCTTGCGTGAACTTCCCTGGAGACGCTGCATCGTGCTCGTCGAGCGAATGTAGCTCTCCATCTGAGTCGTCGTCGGTTTCAGCAGAAAGCTCAGCACTGCGGGGCGTTCCGTTGGCATTCTGTCGTTGATCGAAGCGTTCGACTGCCGCCGTGAAGGCAGACGTCGAAAGGTTTGGCACGGGGATTGATGCAAGCTCAGCAGCTGTCAGCCTCCTGGCTCCTCGTCGCGTGCGTATGACATCATCAGCCACCACAGATGCGACAGATGACTGGCCCTGGAGCACAGATTCGGTATCGTAGCTGGCAGCACTAATTTGCTGTTGAGCCGCAAGAATGTTCCGGCGCACGGCCGATGCAGCAGACGTCGTGTTTTGCCTTGGGAAGACCGAATCTAATGTCAGGCCCACACGATGATCGTAATCGCACAACTTGACGAACTCAACTTGCTGGGCAAAGTGCCCTAAAATACCGTGCTGTCCATCGAAGGGGTAGGAAATAGACTCCCGCATGCACACACATGTTGCCACACGAGCAACCTCAACCAGCTCCCCTGCGGCATCGGCAGCCCCTAAGTCAGTCGCTGATTTTGGCACCATGAGCACCACTGACACAAAAGGAGCCTTAACACTCATTCGTTTGTTGGAGTTGGTGTCGTTGAGGGTCGATGATGCCATATGGACACCCTCTGGCAGTCGCACATGGCAAAGCCCCAGATCTGGAAACACCATCGTCAGCCGAACATCATCGCAACCAGCAGCAACACAAAAAACGCCCAAGTCCACGCTGTCATCGGCAGATTGATGCTGATCTTCGAGGAAGCGCTCAAATGCGGTCTGTGTTGCATCGGGGATGTCAAAGACAATAGAGCATCGATACTGGTGACCCCTGATGCCTTGTGGCTTTCCACTTGGTCGTAATTGGGGCGAGACTCCGTACGGTCGGTCCATAGCATCTTGCGAAACTGACTTACTACTCGTGCGGGTGTGAGAGCCACCACCACCACCGCCACCTCGGGCATCTAACAAGGCCAGCTGGGCTGCTTCGTGCGAACGTTCCGCTGCGGCCTTGGCGAACTCCATCGCTTCTTTGCGGACTGGATCCTCGGCTTTGGACTGTTGCACGGCGCCCAACACAATGGCTGCCAGCGCCATGGATGTTTCAGCTGACATGTGACAGCTGAGTGAACCTATGGAGGCTTCGGTGACCACATGAAATTTTGTTCGGTGCGGCGGAGGTCCCACATGCGAGACTCTCGCGACAGTGATAGGGCCCACACACACGTATTGATCCTCCATCTGGCACCAACCCCCACCAGCATGGTGCGATGACTGGTAGCCCGCTGCTGGTCGATGGGGGGTATGGAGGCCTTTGCTTCGCTCAGCGTGGTGAAGATAGTGTGGGGGGACTGCACTGCCATCTCCAAAGAAAAATTGAGTTTCGTTCAGCGACGATCGACGAGAGTAATCCAAGGGATCGGAGTACGGGCCACCACCACCGCCACCCCGGGGCGACGAGGGCGTAGATAACTGACGCTCCAGTGCAGCGTGGCTAGCAGATTTGACGTTCGAGGCCCCTCGTCCTCCCTTCGTCGCACGATGGTACAATCGCTGCGTACGGGACCCAAGCTTGAGCTTGATAGGTGTCGCGGTCAGCGCAATCTCAAAATACGACACCTGACTCGCAACGGAGAACTCTACCTCATGCGTCATGACAACAATCCCATGAGCAGCAGGAGTCGATGCGTGAGGCCTCGGTGACGGGCCGCCGTCTGCAGCTGGTGCTGCGTTTGAGACCGGCTCCACAGCGAACACAGCTTCAATATCACGCACGCTCACCATCACGTGAAGTTCTACTCCATTTCCTCTAGGCTCAGACAATTGCAAGAATTGCAAAAGCGCAGCAGCGCGGTTTCCTGGAGGGATGCTGCCTGTGGAGTGTAACCATCGGAACACTTCATCCGGTTGCACCGCGATGGTCGTCGATCCAAATAAATTTTCAAATGACGAAAGAAGATGTTGAATGGTTGGGAATCCGAAACTGCCCTCAATCGTATTGATGTTGACTCGCATCGTCAGTTGGTTCAAGAGCGTGGGCATGCTAGGAGTGCTGTTGGTGGGCATGCGCGACGCGTGCTGTTCGAGCGACATGTCTGGTGTGCAGATCACGTAGGAGCCTGTGAGAGATAACTCTCCTACACGCAGAGCGTGATGTGCACAGAAATCAGTCAAGGGGTGCGAGCTGGGAACGGAGCTTGATAGTTTGACATTATGCAGCACGACCTCGTATGGCTGGCAGTTCTCATTTTCCTGCGCCACGAGGTACACCTCTGAGGGTAATGAGTAGGAGATGGTGCCGCTATCGCACGACACAATGGAATAAGTATTGTGTTCCGTCGATGCGATGTCTGTGTTTGGCAACACAACGTTTTCAGGATTTGCATTCAAGTAGACGTCCAAACCGTGTTGAAAGAAGACTTCCAGCAGCCCTAAGCTCGGAGCAAAGCGGTGGACGGCGGTGTCCCGGTTGTGCAAGGGCGCAGACCTGTACGGCTCCCCGGAATACATGTACGGCACGTGATTCCAGTCCGCTAACAGCGCGGTGAAAAGGGATGTGTGCTCCGCTTGGTAGAACATAGTGGTGTGATGGAGTTGCACAATTGCATTCCACTCAGAGCGAAGATGCCAAAATTGTGGTGACAGCACGTCGTAGTGCAACTGCAGATCTGTCGCTTCGAGTAGCAAACTGGATGGCCCCTCTGGCACATATGCGTGCAGGGAAGTGCGGATAGTGACGTTCCTTGCGCGAAAGTAGCTCTCTGCAATCCCAATCAGCGTGGACGATGGCGACGACGTCGGTGTTGTCGCGGCGGGGATGTTGGTGCGTGACGTGGGCGGCTTGCCTTGTGCAGTCCCGGGGACCGACGTCTGTCCATCAGGGTTGGTGTGAATCTGCGTAGGACGGAAGACATATGTTGCACCTGCATCGAATGTCAGGTCTACGTGCCCTAGCTGCCCAGAGTCACGAATGCCAAATGGCGGAGAGGGGGCCGGGGCGCGCCACTTGAACGGCACGTGAACAGTGCATGCCTCCAGGAACACAACAGACGTTTCAAACCCAAAGTATGGTCTTGGTTTCCCGAGGACAAGCGTCGACATGACCAGCGCATCGTAAAGCGGCGGAAAGAAATGAGCCTGCAGCTGCGCACGAGAGTAATTGGACCAAGAGCCGTACGACAATTTCTTGACAGCAAGCTCGACGTCAAGGCCCATACGCGGCAGTTCTTCCGGCACCAGCGCGCCGCGCTCCGTTGAGGTAAAGTGTAGCCCAGGAGCGTCCCAGTAGTACACGATGTGCATCGATCCTAACTGTGCGCCATCAATCAACACGCCGTACTGTTGTGCAATGGACGCTGGTGACTCTCCAGATGGCAAAAGACCAGCCTGCCGCCTCGACGCTGTCGCTTCGCCACCGACGCCAGCAAACGACGACGCGTTGGACTCTGTGCCACGAGAGGTCATCGTCGTGGCTCCAGGAGGAAGGGCCGACTCTGCGCCGCCCAACATCTCAGTTGTGTTGTGATGATCTTGAGGGCCATCCTCACTACCTCCTGCGCCAGTGCGACGCGACGGTCCGAAAAACATCATTTGTGCCCGTTGCTTCAGTCGATCCATGTGGGAGGCGGATGTTGTGTTGTCAACCGCAGAAGTGGGTTGGTGAAGTTGTTGCTGAGGAGTCTTTTTGCTCGAAGAATATGCGTGCAGATCACTGGGCACCCATCTCAAATCTACTTGCGTGAAGCTGCCCTCAACCACATGACGGTGAGGATCTTGCTCAGGGTTTCGTGACGCCGTAAGTGCGTAGGAAACATCAGCGCGATCAAACGTAAATTGGAGGAAGAATGGATGCAATGCGTCCAGCGCGCCTAAATCGACATGGGACGCTCGCAGCTTGAAGTCGATGGAACCGATAAACCGCATCACCGACTGCAGCCGTTGAGAGGACGCAACCTGAATTTCTCGTAGCACTTCTAGCTCTTCCGTGGATAGCGGCACGGTATCCTCTGTATTCGCTGCTGTTCCAGGGCGCGGTGGCACTGCAGCATTGTTGCCCCTCCCCCCTGACGCTGTTCCCCACTGCTGTTGTTGTTGCTGTTGTTCACGTGCTCGACGAACTTCTTCCGGCAGCACGGATCTCAAAACTCGCTCCACTTCGCTATCGTACTTCCCTTTGTTGTGAAACACAGACACCGCCAACCCGTTCAAGTGAACCTTCAGCTTGCTTGGTGCCATCCGCAACCGCACATGCGCAATGGCAACGGGGAGGGTCATGCCGTCAGTAGACACAACCGTAGATCCGGCAGCGGTTTCATACGCACGGCTCCTTTTCTCGCGAAAGAAGCTTCGAAAGAGCAGTCGAGCAGTTGACGGCTTCTGTGTAGGATCTCCCCCTAAGAGCTTCACCGTTATGTACCTCTTTCCCTCACCAGCGGAAGATGGTGGCTTTGCCCCAAGTGGACTTCTGGGACTTTGTTCATTCAGCGATGCGGCGAGGTCAGCGCTGTCAAGCACCACCGCATTGCGCCAGACGCTATCGTAAAATACCTCCACGTTAGTCCCCACCAACCCAGCGTGACACATGTACGGCCGCAGTGTTGTGTAGCCAGAATTCCACAGAGCGTAGCCACGCAGGTTAAAGGAAATGTGCCCGTCGACGCAGGTGAACGACACCCCACCGCGAGAAATCAGCGTCAAATCTTGGAAGAAAATGCGCTGCCCAATAGGCGCCAGATATACTCCGCTAAATGTGACTCGTGTACCGCTTGGAAGAACTAATGAGTTCAACATCCACTGCACCACTTTGGCGAGCACTCTATGGCTGTACAGCATTGAAAATGCACAGCACAGTAAAAAGAAAACCAGTGCAAATAGATATGCAACAAACACGCCTGTTTCGAAAAGCGCCATGTGAAGATGTATTTTTTCAACATCCACTGCACCACTTTGGCGAGCACTCTATGGCTGTACAGCATTGAAAATGCACAGCACAGTAAAAAGAAAACCAGTGCAAATAGATATGCAACAAACACGCCTGTTTCGAAAAGCGCCATGTGAAGATGTATTTTTGGCGTGCACGCGTATGTGACTGCTTTCTTTTTTTCCTTTTGAAAAAAAAAATCGTTTGAGGAAAATGTGGGGCCACATCATTGTTGCATACGAAAGCTCAACAATGGTCTTCAAGGGTCTTACTTGTCAAGTAATGAAAAGCCTCTCCTATCCATATGAAAACTTACATGTGTTCCGATTAATTATTGTTTTGGGGGATAAAAAAGGTTTCCAGAGTAAAGAAAAAAATAGGGAAACGTTGCGTGACGAAAAAAAGAATAATGGGAGGGGAAATAGCGCCAAAAAGAAATGATTTCACGGACTGTCTTGGAACAACATGAGTGAACTGCCGATACAAGGGAACAAGCAAATGATACTCTTTCAGCAGCAAGGAAAAAAATCAGGTGGGGGTGGTCAAGGACACAACATTTACCGTCGCACTCTCCTGGGGACTCAAATATAACAAAAAAGGAAGAAACCATCACGCTCTTCCTTCAGTCCTTCGTCTTTCATTGTTCACAATGTCAATTAGCAATGTGTTCACTGTCATTAGTGTTCCCAGTTGGCCACAGTCAACTTCCGGATGGAAAGAAAATTTCCAATCATACCCTGGGTAATTCACTCGGTGCTGCATCAGCGATAGCGCTACTTCTGAAACACGCCGTGACAACCGCCGAAGGTAAGGGCGCATGCTTACGTTGTGCAGAGCCGCTCCTGAAAGCCAGTAATTCCCCACGCAGCCTTCGTGCAGCATATCGGATGTTTGAAACATATTTCCCGACGCAAGCATTATCTTCCCCATGTCCAGCAGTCGAAGCTGCGAGAAAAACACGTGGTGTTGACGAGAATTTTCTGTTCGTTGTTGTTGCTGTTCGTGATGTCGCTGCTGCACAAGCGCTGTTGCGTTCCTCAGCCAAATAAATGGAGTCTCTAATCTCATCAAACGCCAATTTGTTGGCTGGAATTTGTAACTTTCATTGACGACCATGGGCCACGGCTCAGGTGGTGACACGCGCAACCGCGTCAAAGATGCCGGGGTGTGCTTTAGTTGCGTGGTCACACGGTACAAGTGAGTGCTGTCGGAGGTGGGATGCTCGCCGACAACCCAGTCCCCTGGCAACCGCAACGAAGTCGCAGCGCCATTAAGTGGGGAGGACAGTGTCGTCATATTGCAATGAACTGACATTCGTGTTAGCCAATCGGACGTTGTTGGGGATTCAACCCGGTCCCACATGTTTGAGTTGTGCACGTGAAGAGGAATTCGAATGCCAAGGGCACGAAATGAGGGAACGGGCGGGTCATGGAAAAGATTCATTCCTTGATCGGCAGCGCGCTTCAACGCGTCGTAATCATGCGTGGTTCTCAATGGAAACTCGGATAGCGGTAGTGCAGGCAAGCAGGGAGCAAGGCTTTCCGTTCGAGGTCTGTTCGTGATGGCGTCCCACAAAAACACAATGTAAAACAGAGGCTCCTCCTCCTCCGTCGCAACGTTCGAAGCGGGAGGGATTCCTCCATTCTCCCCGCAACGAAGCCGGCGTCGCTCTGCCACAACGTTTTCGAAAAAGGTATTGACAGTGTTGGAAGGTCTCTTGAACGGCAAGCCGTAAAAGACATTGTGATGTGGCATCAGCGACTCAAACATGTGAAGCTCATCGTAGCTCGGATAAATCACCAACACAGCGTCCTGCCACTTCGCAACAGCTTTGCTAGGCCAGTGGCGAAAATTAGTGCGCACAAACTTTGATCCGTAGGGAACTCTAACTTCGTCACTTGGTGAGGGAGTACCGCGTCGAAGAGCATCGAGGAGGCGCCGGAAGGATTGCCGGCCAAGGCTGTCTCCGGTGAATAGTAACATATTGATGGCAGTCGTGCGGCATTGTTTCTGCGTTGACGTCGCTGGGTAGACGATCCACTGAGGCGTAGCCTGGTTGGTGGCTTTGTGATGCAACACGGATATCGCCTCCAATGATGTAAGTCTACGTGTTAGTTCTACTCGCTGGTCTCCGTTGTCACGGGTTGCAAGATGCAACGATGATAGTCGACCGTGTGAATCTTTGACAGATCGAGTCGTGATATCTCCGCCTTGGAAGAGGGCACGAGCATCGATATCGGTTGTGGTAAAATTACTTTCTAGGATCATGGCCTCGCACACCTTGAGCCTGTCGCTCAGCCACTCGTACTCACGCCAATTGTCTCCGCCGTGGACTACATTGCGCAGCAGCAGCTGAGACGAATTCAACAACTTCTTATCGTGAACAATAGCGTTGAACACACTTCCGAGGTATGCTGGAGTGAGTCGCCGTTGGTAGCGCCCTCGCTTCCACACAGAGCATGACAGCGCAAGGCTGCACATTGAATCCACCGCTAGGCCCGAGAACAGAGCTGAGGTTGCAGGTGCTGCTCCATCGCCCCCACCCAAGGGACGGAGCTTTTCTGCCCACAGGTAGCACTGCAATTGCTTGAATGGGTCCATGCGCACCAGACAATCTGAGTTGTTGTTGACGGCAGCAAGCGACATGAAAAGTCTACGAAATTGGGTGACGGAGTAAGCGGACACCCTAGAGATGTGTCGGTGTTCAAATTGAGCCATTGGAAGGTGAAATAATTCTATGAACGCCTCTCGAAGCTTGGCACTCATCGCATCCTTTGCTACGTTCTCGTCGCCTTCCGATAGCCCGCGAACTCCGCCTCCGGTCCACAGCTGGTGGTACACTTCTTCTTCTTCTGTAGCGCTAGGCAACGACTCGCCCCCATCGCCATTGCCTAACGCAGGAGCAGTGAACGCTATGGGCGATGGAATCATTTGTTGTTGAACGGAGCTGGCAGGGGATTCGTAAGAGCTATTGACACCAAGCCAAAACCCAAATGAAATGAGACCGCTGCAAATAAGAAGCGACTGCGCAAGGGACCACGGGCGGACCATTCAGAAAGGGAAAAACGCGACTTCAATTAGTTTATTTTCTATTTTTTTTTTTGTTTTTCTTTGTTTTCTTAGAGAGATCCTGCTAACGTACACCTACGCCTGAGAGGCAGATGGGGCAAAAAAAATTGGAGAACGTCGATCTGGTGGAAGAAATGGAAAATTCACGGGAAAATAATCCTCACCGTCACTCTACAGAAATAAATCAAGGAGTGCGTCTGACATGTGCAATTGTACATGAGAGATCAAAATAATACAAAAAACTATCCAAAACCTTCAGTAGGTTTTGCTTAAGATCCCGTTCCTGTTCCAGGGGCGAAGCTCGCGCTACTGCGTTCTATCTTGCTTCCTTGAGGTTGAGAGATAAGACGCAGACTCATTTGATACGGTGCATGCAGGTGCAAGCTGTTAGTTCAGACTGTTTCCTTTTCTTCGGTGGTGCGCGCGGCATAGGTATCTACAAATTGAATTTTTCCTTTGACTGTTTTGCCTCACTCGTGTCTCCATGCAATTTTTTGAAGTCTGTTGTTTTGTCTTGGTTTTGGTTTTCTGTCTTGAGGCTTGTCTTGATGTCTTTGTGACCTCCGTTACTACCTAGGCAACAAGCTAAGGGCAAGAACAGTCACAGTATCTATTTCCAATCTTAACTAACGGAACAACGCAGGAAAGTGTGGCCACGATGAAGCGCTAAACACTCGCGGCGCAAGATTCCACAATAGAGTCTGGAGTACGGGAGCTACATGCCTCGACAACTGTCGACAATGTCAAGTAGCAGCGCGTTGATCGTCTCGAGCGTCCCCAGCGCGCCGCAGCCACTGTCGGGCTCGAACGCAAAATTGGAATCGTAACCTGCAACGTTCGCACGCTCCTTTATGAGTGCCAGCGCTAGTTTTGTAATGTCTCGCGACCACTGTCCAAGAATCGGACGTGCGCTCGCGTTGTACGACGCTGCTCCTTCCAGCCAGTTCACGCCACCGATACAGTTTTCGTGCAGTCTATCAGGCGTGTGGAACACGTTTCCTGATGCGAGCATCATCTTTCCCATGTCCAGCACACGGACTTGCGAGAAAAAAACGCCACCTTGTGGCTGCGAGCTGCCGCAGCGCCTTCTTTGTTGTGTTTCGCGCATCGCAGCTGTCGTGTTTCGCAGCCACAGAAACGGTGTTGCAAGTCTCGTCAAACTCGAGTGAGTAGGTAGAAACACGACATCATCTTGCCGCGCAGCGATTTGCTTGTAATGACCATGCGGTGACACTCGCAGCCGCCTCATCGATGCCTCAGTGTGCCTCAATTGTGTAGAGACACGATACAAGTGAGTGATGTCAGAGGAAGGATGCACGCCGACCGTCCAGTCATCCCCATCAGCTAACCAACGAATCCCTTTCTTTTCAGGCACCGCAGAAGCGAGGGAGACGTTTGGCGCTTCTACACTGCAATTCACTGCCATCTTCGTCAACCAATCAGAGGTTGTTGCGGATTCATCACGTTCCCACATGTTGGAGTTGTGCACATGAAGGGGAATTCGAATTCCAAGCGCTCGAAACGGTCGGATCGGTGGGTCTGGAATAAGGTTCATACCTAGAGTTGCGGCACGCTTTAAAAGGCTGAAACTATTCGTCCCAGGCAATGGAAAATCGGATAACGGCGGTAGAGGCAAACAAGGGGCGAGGCCATCTGTTCGAGGCCGGCTTGTGATGGCGTCAAACAAGTGCACAAGGTAGAATATTGGCTCCTCCTGTCCCTGCAAGTTATTGGAAGCAGAAGTGGGTCCGTTACTCTCGCCATCATCCCCGCAGCGATGCCGGCGTCGCTGTGCCACAGCATTTTCGAAGAAGGCATTCACTGTGTTGGAGGTTCGTTCGTATGGACTGCCGGCAGCAACCGTACTGAAAGACATCAATGAGTCAAACACATGCAGCTCATCATGGGTTGGGTAAATGGCCAGCACCATGTCCTGCCAGTCCGTGTAATCTTTGCTGGGCCAGTGACGAAAGCTGGTGTTCACAAAGGTTGATCCGTAGGGAACACTTACCTGACCTCCCAGCGAACTACGTCGAAGGACATCCACCAGGCGTCGAAAGAATTGGCGGCCGATACTATCCCCCGTGAATAGTAGCATATTGATGGCAGTCGTGCGGCATTGTTTCTGCGTTGACGTCGCTGGGTAGACGATCCACTGAGGCGAACGATGTTGGCCACCGGTGGCTTTGTGGTGCAACACGGACATCGTCTCCAGCGCAGTTAGTGTGCGCGTGAGCTGCACCTCCTCTTGACCGCCCCCGTTGTCACGGGTTGCAAGATGCAACGATGATAATCGACCGTGTGAATCTTTGACAGATCGAGTCGTGATATCTCCGCCTTGGAAGAGGGCACGAGCATCAATATCGGTTGTGGTAAAATTACTTTCCAGGACCATGGCCTCGCACACCTTGAGCCTGTCGTTCAGCCACTCGTACTCTCGCCAATTGTCTCCGCCGTGGACTACATTGCGCAGCAGCAGCTGAGACGAATTCAACAACTTCTCATTGTGAACAAGACCGTTGAACACACTGCGGAGGTACGCTGGGGTGAGACGCCGTTGGTAGCGCCCTCGCTTCCACACAGAGCATGACAGCGCAAGGCTGCACATTGAATCCACCGCAT
>CYKH01001940.1:0-42246 GCA_001460835.1 Bodo saltans | reverse complement strand
TTTCTGCCCACATGTAGCACTGCAATTGCTTGAATGGGTCCATGCGCACCAGACAATCTGAGTTGTTGTTGACGGCAGCAAGCGACATGAAAAGTCGACGAAATTGGGTGACGGAGTAAGCGGACACCCTAGAGATGTGTCGGTGTTCAAATTGAGCCATTGGAAGGTGAAATAATTCTATGAACGCCTCTCGAAGCTTGGCACTCATCGCATCCTTTGCTACGTTCTCGTCGCCTTCCGATAATCCGAGCACACCGCCGCCTGTCCAAAACTGATGATGAGTGGTCGCATCATAATTCATCGGCAATTCATCATCGACTAAGACTTGTGATGCATTCAGCGTTGTGTCATTCAGCGTTGCCGTGATCATTAGGTGATCGTTTGTTCTGTTGAGATACCCCAGCAAAAGCATCACCGCTGCGATCAGAACAAACGTTGGAACCGAAGTTTTCCGCATTGTGCAGTGTCAACAACAATCTGTGCTGGCTGTCCTATCGCTGTCTACCCCTTCTGTTAGAGGCAGCCTTCACGCATAATTATTATCTTTGTAGAACAACTACAGACAGTTTACAATCGCCAGAGGATCTGCTCGCGAGTAAGTTCACAATACTGATGGACAAAAGAAAAGCTGTGCCTTAGCGTGTATTCTACAAACCGCGCGGATAGGGCTGCAAATGTTAAAACCGCAGTGGTGAAAAATATTTGAAAGTAGGCCATGAGATCCTACAACACAGATCCTACAACACAGATCCTACAACACAGATCCTACAACACAGATCGAAGAAATAGGATGCTTCGCTTTGCACACCGCGTTTGCGATTGAGGTCCAAGCAACCTACTGAAGATATTTAGTCGTTAGTACTCTGCAAACTTCTCCAACAGGTGCTTCTTTCGTCTCACAACTACAACCGATGTCACAGCTTCGTCGGGGTGCGACGGTACTGTAGGCTCTTCTCGTGGCCGCTTTTTCAATAGCGCAAAACTCGATGGATGGTCGATGCTTTCGGCACGAACATCGCCGTCATTAGTTGTGGTGTGCGTCGAATCATCGGTCAGCGCCTCAACGGAAAACTCATCTCTCGTTCGTAATGTAGACCGTTGTTGAAGCCACACGTCGTCGCGGACTGCTGAAGAGAATGCCAATGCCTCCTTGTCCTCTTTTGCTGACCGATGCACGGCCCGCATTTTCGCAAAGGTGCCGCCTAGCAGCGACTGAGTCGCCTTCACAACGCCGCTTCGCACTAGTTGCTGCTGAGCATCGAACTCACTCATGGTTGCGGCACCGCCAGACTTCATGACACTTGAGTAAAATAACACATTGCCGGTACCACCACGTTGCGCCGAGACAACGGCAGCACCAACTTGGCTGCTGTTAGCGGGTTTTTTGGACGCATGCGACGATTGCTGGTCGACTTCCTGCAGGAGGTTGTGGTGATGTTGCGCCTGAGATGCGTAATGCTCTTGACGACTACGAGTTGGAGGAGGTGCTTTCCGCATTGTGTCGGCCGACGAAGTGGAAAGTGGATCCCGCTGTGCTACCATTCACTGAAACTAGTTGCGCGGATAAATGCGAGGTGAGTTGCTTGAGGTCACAAAATTCAAAAACGAAAGATAGCGAACCCGCAATAAGAATAGTTACAGAAAGTTTGATGTTTTCTGTCAGCTGTCACAGAAAAAAAAAAAGATATGTCTCCTGCTATCTGTACAAAGATCAATTCGTTGAGTTCAGAATTGTTGCGTGTGTGAGTGTCCTTTCCATACATTCTAGTGGAAGAGAGAGTGTGCACCACATCGTGCGGCACACTCTCGCCGTCCCATATATCCTTCATTTTCTTTCTCGCTCCTCTGTTCGTTGTCTCCCATATCCCTCTACAATGGGAAGCGGTAGATCTTAGACACGACGCTGTCATCATCCACCTCGACGATAATAAAGAGGTCCTCACCGCTGGGACTTACGGCCAGGCCGCTAATGTGAGGCGTCGGCACCGTGATGACTCCTTTCTCCTCGCCGTTTCGCCCAATCACCACCACAGAGCCGTGGGGTGACGCCTCCGCAACGTCGTATTTGGCAACGTACACATCGCCGGTCAGGGGGTGCACGGTGACGTCTACGGGGCCTAACGAACCCTGTAATGAATGCCAGACAGAGGACACATAATGCCCCTCTGGTCGAGGGACGAACCTTAACACGCGGTTAAGAGGAGTCTCAGTGACGTAGACGAATCCAGTTTGTGCGTCCACCGCAACACCGCTCGGCCCTGCGAGACCACCAGCAAGGCGCAGCAGCTGTTGTCGGCGTTGCACTGTGCGGTACACAGACCCTCCCGTGTGTGTTGGGGACGCTTCTCCTAACGCACTACCGTCGGTGAAGAGAAGCTCACCATTGGGCAGGAAGCACAGTCGCTGAGGTCCGGACAACGAGCGGCCCTCGAACTGGTGGATGAAGTCGACCACTACCGGAGCGCCAGTGTTTGGGTCTTTGTCAATTTTTTGCACGCTCTGCTTCTCTCCGTCGCATAAGAACGCGTCGCCAGTGGTGGGGTCGAATGCAAGTCCGCAAGGCCCGCCGTTGGTTTCCAGAAACGCTTCCAAGGAGGCACCATTCACCGCAAACAGAGTACCTGTGGTGGAGCAGGTGCAGAAGAGACTCCCTGAAGGGTCAAATGCAGGGCTCTTAAGGCGATGCGCTGAAGACGCCACAAGTTCCATCCTATTTCGTGCTTGACAACTAATCTGAGGATTTCGTTATCGATTTCAAGAAAGAAGGGAGAACATATTGCTTGAGAACTGCTCGTAGGATAAAAATGACACACAGTTTCAGTACTTTGTTATCCGTCACATTGCCCACCACCATCTCTTCTTTGTGTTACTGCTGTTTTTGTAGTGTTGCAATTGTGCAGCATCCAAAGAACAACTGGCCTCCTGCTTCATCGTCGGAGGACGACGCTTCGACAGCAGCATCCGCTGCGGCCAGTAGGCTCTCCATCTCGTTCAGTGAAACACTTTTTCCAGCTGCAGCCTTTTCTTTACGTTGCCGCCTTCCCTCTGCCTTCTCGGCGCCCTGACGGCGTTGATAGTTCAGGTCTTGGACTTGCGCAGCTTGCGCCACCCAGTAGACGTGAAAGAGGTGCTGAAGGGTCATGGCGGCCACCCAACGCAATTCTGATAAGACAGGCTCCGATCCATGCGCAATCCTCTGGCGTACCTCCACCGCCTCCTCAGGGAAGCCAGAGGACTGGGCTCGTTGTCGGTACGTAGTGGACTCGTTCATAAAACTTCGAGACTTCACCAGGGATCCAGTCATCAAGTGGACCGCTCGGGAGATGCTGTGGCTGTATGATGCACGCAGCACGTCCGCACAGGTAGTATCCAACGCGCTGGTCTTCTGTCGATCGAGTTGCTGAGACTTCACGAGCAGCATCGTCGCCTCCACGTACGCCGGAATGGTTGCACGACCCGCTCCATTACGGCTCCTTTGCAACCACACGTTCATTGTTTGGAGAGCGTCATGCACTCCGCTTTCAAACTCGACGTTCTTCTGTTGGGGGCCTCCAGAGGGAAATAGCTGCTGCTTCACACTTGACCAATCGGCCCAGTCATCAGCGAATACAGTTGTGGGTGGTGTGACGCTACCAACCAGACCCAGATGTGTCTCCACTGGTGTGGCGGCTGCTGCACTGGTCGACGTGGCAAGTTCTTCCTCTCGTTGGCGCTTGACGCTTTTCTTACCATCGACTGTGGCCCTCTTGACTGCGTCTAAGTCGTGTAAGTCGTTGAGGCCTTGCTTGATCCGTGTGCCAAGCTTTCGTCGGTTGAGGTTAGGGTTCAACGTGGCACCGTGACGAGGTGCAAACCCTCCACGCATTTTACGTGTAAAAGAAATAACTTCTGTGGACGAGTAAAACATCAAGGGGGGTGTACCGGAATAAAAAGATACAGAAGACTGCAGGTAGCAAGAGTGACTTGAACTTGATTGGAGTGTTAAACCCGGTCATTAGAAAAGAAACGTGTGTGGGAAGCTTTCACGCAAATCGTCATCGATCATTTCACACCACAACTTGGTGGAAGAAAAAAAAAAGGAGCTCAACCGCTAAGCCTAGGCAGAGAACACACTGAAAAGGATCGCCATGCGCATGAACAGTCCAAAGCGCATTTGGCGGAAGTACGCAGCACGAGGATCGTCATCGACTGATGTGCACAACTCATCCACTCGAGGAAGGGGATGCATGACGATCATCTTTTCCTTCGCCCATTTAAGAGTGTCGGCGTTGATGCGGAGGTCTGCTTTGACTGTGTCGAACAACGCCAGTGCATTGGCATCTTCGGCAGAGCTAAAACGCTCTTTTTGGAGGCGCGTCGTGTAGAGGACATCGACGCGACGAACGAGATCCTCCGACAACGCAGCGGCGCGTGTGATCTTCACGGGCTTTTGAAAGGCGTCAAGGACTTCCTGGGGCATCTGCACAACATCTGGGGCAACAAGGATCAATTCTGCAATGTCAAAGTTGTTCACGAGTAACTTGGAGAGGGAATGCACCGTGCGGCCGTTCTTCAAATCGCCCACCAGAGCCACCACAAGGCCGTCCACAGTGCCTAACTCCGTGCGGATGGTGAGGATATCAAGGAGGCCCTGTGTAGGGTGTTCTCCGGTGCCGTTACCGCCATTCATGACGGGGACTGGGGATGCTTTCACCGCTGTCTCCAAGGCCTCCTGCTGGGGATGGCGCAGCACAAGTACATCACTGTACGACGTCATCGTGCGGATGGTATCACTGAGAGTTTCTCCTTTCGCGATGCTAGAGGTCTCGAGGTTCAAGCTCACCACTCCTCCTCCAAGCTTTAGCATCGCTCCACAAAACGACGAGTATGTTCGTGAAGAGTTCTCGAAGAATAATGGCGTCATGACCTTCCCACGCAACGCGTCAATTACGCCACCGCTCTCAACAAACGACTTCATCTCAGTTGCAAGGTTGCATAAATCATCGATGTCGGTACGGTTAAACTGCGCGGCCTTTTCTACGCTCTTGCCGCGTAGAGAGGCAACTGGGCGGAACGTGTGTTGGCTCATTCTTATGAAAATAAAACTGGACACATCATAACGAGCGAAAAGATAATTCAATTTGTTTGAGAAGTGCGCCAGTGGTTTCGTTTGCATGTGTATGGTTGCTGTTGTTGTGTTTGTCTTTTTCTTGTTTTGTTTTGTTTTGTTTTTGTTTTGTTTTTGCTTTATAAAACACCGAAGTGTTACGATTGCTGCTTCATAAAAACACCACTAGCGTCATCTCCTTCTCCTTGAACAACGTACGATATGAATTATCGCCTCTCACACACTACAATTTGCTCTCCGGGGGTTCGACACCGAGCAGCTTGCACCCCTGGAGACTCAGGTGATCCACAGCAAGAGAAAGTTTCAACGCGGCCTCCACATCGGTGGCATTTCCCGCCAATCCGCGAGCATACACGCCGTGCGCAATGCCTGCTAACTTATGACACATAGCAGCCATGTAGATAAAGAACACTCGTTTACGAGTGCTTGCGGCGAGCTTCGTCATGTAGCACGATCGTCGGCAGTACTCCTCTAAAATCTCCACAGCAGAGGGAAACCGGCTCTGAACGTTTTGGGGCAAGTTGATGATGCCACGAGGGCTGGGGAAAAGATGAAAAAGTGCCAAGTATGCAACGTCCGTCAACGGGTCCCCGATCGCGGCAAGCTCGAAGTCTAACAGAAGCACAATCTTGGGCGGGTACTTGGTTCGCCCCTCCAATGACCGGTGAGAGAACATCATATTGTCAATCTTGAAATCTCGTAGCTTCTCAGGACTTGGTATCGATCCGGGTCCGTCCGCTGTCGCATGCGCAAACACAAGATGCAACGCTTCCGTGAGGAATTCAAACGTGCGGAATTTCACCTTCTCTGCTGCCGGTGACGTTGCTGGCACGCTGGCCACAACGCGTCGATATTGCTTCTCCCAAACAGAGCACAAGTGCAAAATAGGGTGCGTGCTGCGTTGCTTCTGTTGCGCTCGCAAAAACGGCGGGATTGGTGCGTTATGCAAATCGACCAACGCTGCAACCGCCTCGCGATAAAACATTCGTGGGTTGAGAGTGGTCTTCGCCAACACTCGACTTTGTGAGAAGGCTCTCGTGAACGGTGCTGAGGCGAGGTCCCCCACCCGGTACACCATCTTTCCGTCACGATACCTCATCACGTAGAAGTCCTCCGCGCAAACTGTTCGGTCGTTGCAGTACACAAGACACTTGGGGACGGGCAAGTTGGTAGATTCTTCTAAGTGTCTGATGATATCGAACTCGCGCTTCATGTTGTGCGCGCCGGGAAGTAGTTTCCCGCGGGGTTGTTTTCGCAGCACAAACGATCCAGTTCGGCACGTGAATCGATACGTTGGGTTACTCATGCCCCCTTTAAACATTTCGAACGCAATTTTGCCGCTGCTCGTTGCGAAGCCACCGTCCTCTACTAAATTTCCGCAATCCTCGAAACGGGATGGGACTGGGGGGAGCACAAAATATTGTGGGCATGTGCGGGCTAAGAAGTGAAGAATGCGGTTGCGTTCCTCAAGGTCTAAATAATTCGGGCTGGTCTTTTGGTCATCGATAGGTTCCAGAGTGGGGTTTGGTGGTGGTGGGGGGCAGAGAAGATTGTCGTCAAGATTATGAAACTCGGTGAGAATCCACGAATGTTGCGGTACACTGCCCTGCTGATTGGGTAGAGCTTGCTGAGCTTGCTGTTGTTGTTGCTGACTAGCCGCGTCGCCACTGGGTGGCAACTCTTGTGCCTGTGGCTTTGCATCATGGGCGATGGGAACAGGGGTTCCATCAGGAGGGACAACACCTGCACGGGCTGAGAGGGGGAGTGGCTGCAGCACTCGATTCTGGAACAGAGGGGCAATATCTTTATCAAGCCCAGCAAGCACATGCGCCCAGCCCGTTGGATCTGCCTCAGCGGCGATGCGGATCGCATCACGCACCCCTCGGAACACATCTGACGGCCCATTCGCTATGTGGTACACTTTTGTAAACGGCTCACCAGGGATATTCTTTTCCGCAGCTGTGCAATTTGCCTTCAGGTCGTCAAAGAAGAACAGCAACGGCTTTGCGCTGCCCGACGCCTTGTACTTCCCGGCCCCCGACTCGATTGCGATTTCGTAAATATCGGGACTGGGCTTGCTCTTCCCAAGCATGTAGCTCTGAGCAACGACATCGAACAGTCCATTCACATCGAACGAGCCGGACGCGCCGCCGGACTCGTGCCCGTACTCAATCGGGCAGCTCAGCGTAATAAATTGTGGCGATCCGGACTGGTCAATCTCCGTGCTGGTCCTCACGTAGTGCCCCTCTGCCTCCCAGTTGTTGGTGATCACGCCCAACTTGATTTCTTGATGCGTTACTGCACGAAGGTAGTACAACATGTTCAAGACGTTCTTGCGCCACGATAACTTCTCCAACACGCACAGGAGACTCTCGGGATCTAAAATCTGTAGCATGAGTTGCTGAACCAGCGGAATGCACAAGTGAGGGTGGCGCTTCTTGTATTCCTCCACGTCCTTTGGCTTTCGAATTTTTAGGGCAGCGAATGCATGGGAGTCCGTGGAAGGGGTGACCAACGCCGCCAAGAGTGTCTTCAGCTCTTCCTTAAAGCCAGTGATAAACGCATTACGCCGAATCAGGCCATTTTCCAACCGCTTGAACGAGGAGGCAGTGCCCACTACCTTTTCGGTGAAGGTGGACACAAGAAAGTAGACGGAAGAGTATCTCTTTGCAAGGGAGGAGGCCGATATGGTGGTGCCGACCGCGGCGCCTCCAGGTGCGCTGCTGCGAGGGTCGGGGACCACAAGCGACACAGATCGACTCGCTTGCTCAAACACCAACTTCATGTGAAACGCCGCAAGCCGACGTGCCGCGGGCACCGCAACGGAGGTTAAGACACCGCCGTAGTCAAAAAACAGAACAACGTCCAACGGCATGTTTGAGGGACTCTAATCAAGTGGGGGTTCAAAAAGATCGAGAATGGCTGCGAGTTTAATTTTCCTGGAGAATGAAAAGCGAGAACAAAAAGACAAATCTGTCACATAACAGTATCTAATAAATAGTCTCAGAAAAAAATTTGGGGGGCTTGAAATGACTTACCAAAAGGAAACAATTTATCCAAATGGAAACAAAATGTTTGAGCGTGTGATAGAGGAGACAGTGTCCTTGTGCCCTGTCGTATGTGCCTGGTCGTTCTTGCCTTTTTAAGATGATGATCTTTCGTCTGCCATCACCCCAGACATCAACGTGTAGAACTGCTCCACACATTTATCTTCCTGCAACAGAGGTGCTGCTGGGTGGCCCAGCGCCTCCACCAACGCCGCGCCGATGTCGCCTTCCAGACTTGTCCAATTCGCAATTGCTTCCTGCCGAACATGCTGTAGTGACGAGAAGACATTCAGCTCAAGCTTCGAACCGTTGCCAGCTGGCGCAACTTGACGGGCGAGCACAGCCAAGATCCCCACCTCACCGTCGTTGAGCGCCACCATCGCAGCAGATGCCTTCGAGTTGCCTCCTTGGCTCGATTGTGGGACCCGGACAAGACTTCGTGATAGCAGAAGCAGCACCGCTACCTCGCGGGATATCGCCTCCCCAAGCGGGACCTCTGCCTGAGCGGCACGAACAAGGTCACGCCAAGTCCCAGCACGCAGCGTGGCGCGAGAGCTGAGTAGGTGAAGGAGTGCGATCACAGTGTCCGCTGGGTCAACATCCTCACCACCGCTACGGAATGCAGCCAACATGACCGGGGGAGGCATTGCTTCGTTGATGAGCGAAAACAACGCTAGTCCACGAAGACGCCGGCATTCACGGTACAACAATTCAATATTCCGAGCTGAATCATCAGTAGAAGCATCTTGTGTCGCTTCTTCTTCGTCCCGATGCGGCTGGTAGTCCTCTAAGCGGAGTTCAAAAAGGGCCCAAAGTAGGTTCTGTTGGTGCAATACAGCCCCACCGACAAGAACTTGATGAAGCCTTGACGCCAGCAGAAAGAGTTCATGGCGCAGAATCAATGACGGGAGAAGCGCCTCTCCTCCGAAGGATCCAGTCATCCTTGTGCGCTTAGCGATCGGATGGCTGGAGGTCAACTTTAGGAACCACGAGCGGTCAAGCAGCCCGCTGGACGCAAGCGAGAAGAGAAATGGAGCCACTGTTGACAAGCCAATGTTGTAGTTTGGGGCAAAGCTCAGGAGATCCAGCACGTGAAGCACAGAGCGGCCCAGGAGCAATGTCGCACTCGCATGCCATCCTCCGTCCCCGGTGCTCGAGACGGTGATTTGTGCAAATTCTAGCGCAATCGTCAATGAGGTGAGCAACCCCTCCAATTCTTCGACATCCACAACGGCTGTGAGCGATGAAGACGAAACGAGCTCGCGGTCTGCCTCGATGCCCACAGGTTGAGGGGAGGCGTTAGCGCCAACAGCATGATTGAACGGTATGCGTGCAAAAGCATTCCGAAGGGGATCCTTTGTCGTTAATTGAAGTTGAGATGCAATACTTTTCGAGGCGCCTTGACGGTGTTGAAATTCTTCCGTTGCCGTGCAGCTAAGTCCGTGCGTTTCATGCGCCAGTAAGAACACCAGATTTTGCTCAAGCGAGGCCAACTGGGTCTCCACTTCTCGCCTTACACTATCGTTGGCTTCGGATTTGAGTCTTTTGATCACTGTCCATCCCTTTTGCAAGTGCGATGGGTGAAGCTTTGAAAAGAATGTTGCTCCACTTGGCTCAGCAGTATCGCTTGATTGCGACAACTTTGAGCGTGCGTCCATCGCGGCAGCTGCCTCGCTGAAGCACCTAATGAGTGATTGATGCGCATCACTGGCGACATTCGGCGTTGTTGTTGTTGGTAGCAACGTGGGAGCACGCAATATTAGCGGGTGCGTAGCGACAAACAATTCTTCAAGCAGAGCCTCACAGCAATTGGGATCGGAGGGTGGCGTTGAAAAGAGTCGACGCCCATCACCTAGAAGTGTGTGAGTGCACGCTTCGAAAATCCATAGAATCGCGGTGGTTTCGTCGACCTGATCATCATCTTCGGCTTCCTGGCGGTTGGCTTCGAGGTTCCGTTGCACAAGTTGTACCAGAAGCTCGGCATCATGGAGGAGCTCAGTCCACATCATCGCCAAGGCGTCGTGTGACAATCTCACATTCTTGGCGCCATCCACCACCACCACGCCAGTTGTTAACGCCACATGATACAGGGATTGTTGTTCGTCGATAATATGGAGGGCCGCAAGGAGCGCCTCTTCACGCCTCGTGGCTGCGGCAAGGTGGTTGCGGAGAGAGGAGCTTGTTTTACATGCTCGACGTCTCACATCATCCACCGCCTGTCTTGTCGTTTGAAGGACTTCAAGAGCATCACGATACTTTGAGTAGCCCGTTGGATCATTTCCGCCATCTGTGTCAATGTCACTAATGGAGGACTGATGTTCCTCGAGGTTCTTTTTCATTGCAATAAAATTCTTCTCACGTTCCACAGTTCGTTCGTCCAACGACCTTAAGCGCTTTGTGATGTCCAACGTGTCTCTTTTCTGGTGCGCCATGCGCTCCAATCTGCGCCCCCACTCCGTCGGGTCATGCGTGTGCACTTTGTGTGGTCTCATTGTGTGGTGATTGGTCCAACTGAAACGACTCTGACGGTCCGCAATGCCTTCATTTCTCGTACGGTCAGACTCATGGTACCGATGACTTGCGTGCCGTCGCTCAGAGAGAGCTGTGACAAGCAAAAGTGACTCGCAGAGGCATGATCTTCGCATTTAGTGGCCTTGCTCAGGATTTCTTTTTAACTTGGATCGTTCAGACGGTGGGAAGAAATTGTACTAGATTGAGTGTCAATGAGTGAGGCATACTGGAGAATAAGAGATTTCAACGAAGTTAGTTAACTGCGCATCGCGTTCTTTTTTGTTCAAAAGGAAAAGAATCACGCCGCACAACGACAAGAGAAAAAGCAGAAGCACTGCAACTGCCGTTTCAAACAAAAAGACCCGAGTTTTTTTCCCCCTGCGCCCCTAAAACTCACAAGTGTCCTAACATTCGCAGGGCGCTTCGCTGTCAACATTAGTAATAGCCTGCACGGGTGGTGCCAAAGAAACAGTAAACAGACACAAGTGCAAGAATCTGCAGCGGCCAAGCAGCTCCCGTAGCAGAACACGTCCTGAAAGCGATCGATTAACCGGCTGAAACCCAATCAGTTGGGCAGCGTGAGCAGCAGTTCGCGAGCGGACATGATTGGTAAAAGTCCCGCCAAACTTGGCGAACAGCGCAGAGCACAAGTCATAATACTCATGCCCTGGTTCAAAAAAACCGCGTTGTCGCCGTGCCCCTGCGAGACGTTCCACATCGACTGGGCTGCGTAACGTGACGTTAGCGGCCAATGTGTGGATCCAGCCGCCGCCTCGCAGCCACTCGATCCCCGCAGGAACTTCACCGTGACGAATACACAAGAATTTGCCATCAGTCGCGTCGGAGCAGTTTGTGAGGCGCAGATAGTACTGCGCGAGGTGTGCGCTGTGCAGCCCGATGCAGTACGTCTGCACATGCACAGACATCTGCGTGCTCACAGTCGGTCCCACCATGATCGGGGGTGTGGCCTCAGACCACGTCGCCTGGCCTCCAATCGCCATCACGTCGATCCACGCCGCGTCGTTCGCCGCTTGGAACGGACCGCGCGCACCTCCGTTCAGCAACGCGATAAACGAATACTTCGCCCTCACAGCATCCACGCCGCCAAGGTGCGCAATCACGCGTCCGTGGGCGCAGAGGTCGCACGGCCCCTGTGGAACCCACATGAGCTTGATGTTCCCCTTCTCCGCGATGACCGTCGGTGCCGCAACTTTTCCTAGGTGGCGGGGCATCATCCGCGTGAAAACGTAGTCCACACCTTCAAACATCTCAGTCCGCTCGTGCTCACCAAACACGCCAAAGTTCATGAAATAGTTGAAGTTCTGCATCTCCACACTCATGTCACGAACATCTTTCGTCTGCAGCATGTAGATGACAAGCGCACGCCTGAGTCGCTTGCCGGTGCATGAGATCGACTGGCGATGATGGCAGCCTTGCCGATCGTGCATGGAATCAAGATCCTCCGGATCTACTGACGGATGCCATACCGTTCTGCATTGGAGTGGCCCGTCCTCGGGATCCACTGATACAGGATTGGCATGCAGCCGATGGACCTCACTCTTTCTGGGTTGCTGTAGGAATACTTCATCGGCCATCGCCAGAACTGGAGGATCTTGCAAAACGATGTGCAACAGAACACAAGACGCACTAACAAGGCATAAGAGCCCGACGGTACGGAATCTAATCGACATTAGTGTCGGTGGGGAGATGAATTCGATTCGCTCCGTCCCGCTGTTGTGTAGATTTCATGGGGGAAAAAACATCGAAAGAAAGGTTGAACGATAATCATAACAACTCACCTGAACAACTCTTCGTTGTGTGCTTCAACAAACTGAGTGCGTACAAAGAAAAAGATAGGGGTAGAGGAAGGGGCCCTTCACCCGATGCTACAAGCGAGAATCACAAGTGAGCCAAAAGGAGCAAAGGTGCTTCTAAATATCTCATATGTGAGACACAGAGACACCGTGTGCACTCCGCGGCACAACGAGGCATACATCATTCCAAACTTTTTTGTCATTCATTTTTGCATGTGTTCTCGATATCAAAATGATGTCCTCAATGCGCCGTTGTCTTCAATGCGCCGCCATTCATCCAAAACTTGGAACATTTGCTCTTCGAAATTGTTGATGTACGTCTCCACTTTAGGTGGAGACTGAAGGACCGGGCGAGTAGATGCTGATGGAGACGCAGCAGTTCCTCTGGGTGTGAGTCCAGCACTGCTGACGAATTGCGGAGTGACACGAATGTCTGGTTGGTGTTGCAGGGTTGCACTGCTGTGCGATGCCTGTCCGACGCTAGGAGCGAACTGCGGTTGACGGAAGCCAGCCGACTTCGATGCCGAACTGCCGTCGAAGGCCCGCACCTGTTGTTGATGCTGAACACGGTGCTGCGACGCAAGAGGTGCAGGGGAATCCTCGCTTAACTGCGAAGAGGTTTGCTTTTCGCAAATTTCAAAGCTCTTCCTGTTTATGCGGGGCTGAAAGGAGCATTCGCGCTCCTGATCTGCGTTCACTGTGCGGTGAAGATCGAGCAACTTCTGCTGACGAAGGTGCTCCGAGAGCTCAGTACGCCGTAGAAACTCGTTCGGGTCTACGTGTGCGGACATATGCAGCTGCTTTCTTGCCGAATATACGGAGATGGATGATGCGTCACGTGTTGGGCTTGTGCTCGCGGCCTGATTTGGGTCCTCCCGCTTTCGGGGCATGTGCAGTGGTGAGCGCTCTACTTTGAGCGCTATCTTGCTGCTGCGTTTGTTGATGCTCGGGCTAAAAGTCAAATTAGGATCATTGGCGTGTATTTTGGTGGCCAACTCCTTCTTCTTCTCTTCAATGCGCCGACCGCCCTCTAGAAGTTGATCGGTAAGCTGGTCAGGTGATCGCAACTCCCGGCTGGGGTTGCAGTCTAGCGGCAATGGGGAGAACAACTGCCGCCCGGTGTTTGGATCAATGAGCTCCTTCTCTCGGATGTCACGCTCTAGTTCCTGCCGGCGGGCATCGCGCAACGACGAGTCGTCATATAGTCGCTGACCAATTTCCTTCTCAATGTCAATTCGTATCGCGTTACTGTTAATGGTCGGTTGGAACAAATCCCTCGGCGTCGTCGACGTCTTCTTTGCGCAGTACTTTGCGAAATGGGTTTCCCAACCAGTGACGGGTCCCTGGTAATCCCCCAATCGCTCCACCATGTTGCTGGATTTACGATTCAACGTCGGCTGTTCCTGCATCCCTATCACCTCTGCCGCTTTCACTCGTTGTTGGCTGTCATACAAATGTCGCTCTTTGTTTTCCAGCCACTCACGGCCGCTCTCCGCGAACATCGCCCCTTTTGCAGCTCGTTGGCGAGCTTTGCGAGTAATGGCGGGTCGTTGGGTCATCTCCGACATCTCACGCATCAACACCTGCTCCCTCACATTCTGCAGGCGCTCCTCCTTGTCCACAAGCCTATTGACGCCGACCACGTACAGGCGTTTTCCCACATTCATCGGACCACTCGACATCCCTCCTCCCCCACGCGATAATAGCAATTCATGAGGATCAGGTCCCCCGAGCAGTGCCGAGAACTTGCGCTCCTGTTGGCTGCTTGTTTCGCTCATCGCGTCCATCTCAGTGCGAGTCCCACCACCACGTTTGAGGTGCGAGAAAAATTTCTCCGCACCGCCGCCACCACCGCCGTCGCCGCCACCTGACATGGACCGACTGACTCCGTCAGCACTTCGACGATCCATGGAACGAAATGATGCAGAGCGATTCACGACTCTGTCTGTCATTCTTGAACGATAAAAAGATAACAAGTGAGTTCTCTGTATCCGGCGCTCTTGATTTTTTAAAAAAAAAAGAAGGAGCACAAGATATCCACAGGTATCGTGCGTGTTCGGGAATATGAATCGATCAGTGAGGGGGGAAAAACTTTGAGAAGAGCGACTACCGTCCACGTGGAGGAAATTGGCCCAGACTGATACTGAAATGTGTGCGTGGGTGAGCCCAAGGGCCTTCACTCAAATATGTTAGAACGATTACACAAATACCGCCATAAACACCGTCTCTCCAATGTTCAACGTTGAGTGATGCCAGAACGACGGAATGTAAAGTGTTTCACCAGGGGCGCAGACACACTCATGCAGTGCGTCCGTCTCGGCGGGAGAGTAGGTGGGCCTCACGTACTCGAGCCATTGGAGGGAGCTGGCATCAGGATCAAAGCGTGGCCCGATGTCGTCGACCAATGGGAACACAGGTGCCTGCAACCACCATCTCTTTTTCCCATAAATCACTTCATTAAATACGTGCCCGTGCGTGTGGAAGGGCACACCAGATCCCGCAGGACCTAATCCGAAACTAAGAGAGCTGTACTGACCAAATGTGTACTCCGTGGGCCGCGTGTAATGCTGGAAGACATCCTCCCACTGGTCGTGTTTGTTGTCGCCAAAGTGGTACCACGTCGAGGCCCCGTCGGTGTGCAGCGTTTGAGGCTTCATCATTCGCCTACGATCTAAATAGTGATGAACCGCAACTTCTTTCTTGTCGTAGGAGTTGCGATTGGCACTGGAGAGTGTGATGGAGTGATTACCGAAATGATCGAGCAAGTATTGACGCTGCGTCATCTTGGCAAAGGTATTGTCACTGTTGGGTGTCCCTACGAGAATCACCGGCGCCTTCTCCAGATATCGATCTTGGAATTCCGCACGAGAAAGGGACGACATAGGAATGCGAGGAATGTTACAGAAGGTAGAGTCCACCCTTTGGATATCTTCAGGTTTCCAACCAGCTTCAACTGCACGCGTAAACAACAACGAAGAAGACCCTTCGGGAGTCCCCGGGCGTGGAGCGTTCAACGCGGGGTACACAGCAGCAACGATGTACGCCAAAAGTACCAATATCACGACAAGTGCACTCACGACTGAGTTAGAGTCTTTCTTCTTGCTAGCTACTCCTGTTGAAACGTCTGCGCCTTGATCCTCGCTCCCTGGTCTGCGTTGCTGCTGGGGTTTGGTGTTTTTTGACATTTAACCTGTATCTAAAGGCCACCTGAGGGGAAAAGAAAGGAGAAACCAGGAACGCGATAGAGCTTGAGCTATCGCATCATCAAATCGAGGAGTAAGATAGACGGAACGTTCTCAAAAATAAATGCATGAAGAGAGCACATCCCACCACCAGCGAACGACTACGAAAATCGTCGTCGACGCTCACAGCGCATCTCTCATAAAAAAATAAAGTGAGTGGAAAAGCAAAGAACCTTCAGGGAGGAGAAAAACCGTGGGGGAAAAACAAAATTTTGCAACGTACACCATTTTCTTCTCTGGAAGTAAGCCGGAAGGGGGAACTACCCAAGAAAAAAAAAGGAAAATGGGGAAAGTGGCGCTTCACACGTGATGTCATGAAAAATATTCTGTGCTAAGGCATTTCTAGTTCTCTTGCCAAAAAAAACAACCGAAACGATGCACACACACACACCACTCGCACACGACTCGTTAGAGACTGTGATCTTGGTGACGTCGTCAAGGAAACACGGTGCAAGAAAAAAGAGGAATCATTCGCCTTCTTTCGCAGATCTTTTTTTTGTTTGTGGAGTCTTTCCTTAAAATTGGGTTTCCAAAAAATCCGGCAAGGTGTTTTGGTCGTTGCTAAAATAATGCTCTCCGGGTTTCCACCTCGTCACACAGTCCTGTTGTATGGGTTCGCAATCAGCAACGGTCTTTCGTGTATCTCTCTTGGGCCTCTTCTTTTCTCTTCATGTCTCAACCACCACTGGTACTCCGCGTTTTTGACGATGTTCGAGCGCTTCTGTCCTTTTCTTTTTGAGTGAGGGGCTTATCGATCAATTTTTGTGGCAGTGGAGGGAAGGGGGAGTACGGTGAGAACTTCTTCCACGCAGAAGAAGGTCGGAGAAAACTAGCAAAGTGGCAAGGAAAAAAAAAAAACATGTGACTTGCTTGCAGCACCACACACACTCACACGTACACATACCGCTTGCACCTCTGTCAAGCCGTCAACTCGTCAACACTTTTTGCGAGCCATTGTTTTGTTGCGGGTTTGTCTTGTTTGTTACGGCTGCAATAGGATCGACTCTCCTTGTCACCAAAGTTAGCATTCTCAGCGGTCCTGTTGAAACTTTTTCTTCTGATTTTATTTTATTTTTGCTTTGTTTTGTTCCATTTCATTTTGGTTTTGAGAGTTTTCCTGAAGTTTTGATTTTCTTTTCTTTTGATCAAGAATGTGTTGATGGGTCTGGGCTCCGTTTAACATTGTTCATTGATGTTCCTTTTTTTTTGATGTTGTTGGTTTTACTTCTTTTTTTGATTTTGTTTTGGTAGTTTTCTCGATTCTTTCGGAGTGACATGAAACCACGTCTCTAAGCGCAGGGGGGCCACTAAGGGGGAGATTGCCAGAACTTTAAAAGTCTAGCTTGAGGGAGCAGATGTACTCCGTGCGCTTGGTCTCAAACCCGTTGAAGGGCGCACCAGCGGCACGAGTGTAGGACCCCATGCTGGGGACGAAGAGCCATTCGCCCAGGGCGAGCTCTGGGAAGGGTTGGCGCTTGAGGAGGCAATCGATGCTGTCGCATGTGGGACCAAAGATGGTCGAGGTGTGGATGCGTGCTTCTGTGTCGGGGTTCAACACATGTAGCATAGGATGCGCGTGGTCGAACACAATGGAGTTGAAGCTGTGATACAGCCCATCGTTGACATAGTATTGGTACTCTTGCAAGTCTTCACCGCCCGATGGGTTCGGCATCGGCACAACACGCATGGAATGCACGTTCATGGCGAGTGCGTGTGTGTCAGCGGAGAAGAAGCGGCCGGGCTCGGCAATGACACGAGCAGAGGAGAAGTACTCCTCGAGGCAAGGGCGGATGTACGACGCGATTTCCTCGAAAGAAAGGCACTCGGGTTTTCCATCGCGGCCAATCGGCGGTTCGCTTCCTGGAAAGCCGCCGCCAAGATCCAGAATCTTCATCTCAAATCCAAGCTCGATGCCTTGGTCAAAGACGCTGCGGGCATCGCGGATGGAGTTCAAGTATGCGTTGGGGTCGTTGTTGCCGCTTCCAACGTGGAAGCTGCATCCGACCACCTGCACACCCAGTTCCTGAGCGCGACGGAGCAGCACGGGGACATCTCCCATGCGTGCGCCGAACTTGGTAGAAAACTGGCACACAGCGGCACTGTCATTCGTTTTGATACGAAGAATCGCTTTGCAGTGCGGCATGTGAGCAGCCAGCTTGGCAAGCTCGTCGATGTTATCGAACGTCACGTAACGGACACCGTACGACTTCGCACGCTGCATATCAGGGATGGTCTTGCACGGGTTCGCGTAGACAATGTCGTCAGGCGTAGCGCAGTTCCCATCGATCACAGCGGCGATTTCAGCTCCGGATGCGCAGTCGTAGCTGCATCCCAACGACGAAAGCATCTTGATGATCTCGTTGCTTGGGTTGCACTTCACTGCGTAGTGAGGCTGAACCGTCGGTAAGTGCTTCTTGAATTTCGCCATTTGGATCACAACTCGGCCCATGTCCACCATATAGAAGGAATCGAGGTCGTGATATTTGTTGCTGTCTGGGTTGTTTCGGACGAAATGGGCGGTCATGTCGCGCCAGTAGTCATCGGTGTCGCTTGTGTTGCATGGCATCGACTTGCAGTTCAAGTCGCGGAGTGCCTGCTGCACAGGGGCGATAAGATCTTGGTTGGCAGCAAAGAATGAGGCAACATCCTCATGCTCGGCTGCGGTCTTGGACTCACTGAACGCTTCATGAAGACTCGCGGGCGTAGTAGCGGCGCATCCTGCTTGAGGTTGGATGATGCTAAACGCGGCGGAGTTGCCAAGAAGACTGGGGTGCACCTCGCAGAGGTGCTGCGGTGGAACGAACTGGACGGCGGACAGTGCTAACCGGAGTTGGGCGCTGTTCTTTTTTTGAGAAGGAACTTTTGACTCGGAGTGAGTGTAAAAAGCTTGAGCTTCCTGGCCGGGGCCTCTGGGCTACTTTTATTGTGTTGGCACAAAAAAAAAAAAGGAATCATTTGGGACGTCTTTAGAATAGAGACCATAATGACTAGCACATACACACAGAAACACACAGACACACACCAAAAAAAAAAGGAAAGGAGGAAAGGTAACTTATTCCTCTGGTTCCAGCAAATTGAGTTCTTGAAATACGTGGCGGTAGCTAAGAAGGAGTGAAGTCTTGCTCGACGTTTGGCATCGCCATCGGCAACGATTGAGGGTATCGCCACTTGTTGTTGTTGTTGCACCAGAAATCTCCCATCGACGATGGTCACTGCTGCTGGCGTGAAGGTTCTCTGCGATAAACGACGCGAGAGTGTTTGGTGGGCGCAGCATACTCACCAGCATTGCCTCATCCACGTCAATCGGCACGCGGTCCTGTGTCGCAGAATTTTGAAATAGTGCACTCGCGTAGACGTCACGAGAAGTTTGTTGAGGCGCCATCACCGGCGATAGTGGAAAAATGTCGCCTCTGCACTGCGGCTGCCCACATCGGCAGTCCCGCAACGGCCCATTGCCGCCTGTCTCGTAAGATTCTTGCGACGCTGCAGACCTCATCATCGATGACAACCAGCGCCACGCACCAGACGTGTGAGACTGCTGTGGCGAAGGGGCCGTGTCATCATCTCTTACACCACCAACACCATCACCGCCGCTCGACAGCGTTGTAGTTGGTGGATGCGTCACGTAGCCAAACCTCCCATAGTAGTCCAACGTCAATTCTTCTCCTGCTTCAATGTCCCTCGCCGCAAAGAAAGAATTCGGGTCGTCAAAGTGATCAAACGTCCGCATTCGCTCCTCCATCACATCTACCATACCACTACCGCCACCGGTGGTGCTGTTGGGATGCAGCGGCCACCACCATTGCCGGGACAGCCCGGTGCAGACATTCGACGCACAAGAATGATTCATAAAATGATGCGCGTGGGCCCCTTGAATAAACTCACGGAATCTGCCGGTGGGGAGTGTGTAGTGCAACGTGCCTGGCAGCCTGCTGTGGGTGTCAGAGCACCCGAAGAGGAATTGGACGCCGTCCATGAAGCTGATCTCCGGCACCGTGATGATGCGTGTCCCTTTTTTGAGAAACGTGCGGGTAAACACACCTCGGTCGTGAATGGCACTCCTGCCGATGTATACGCACGGGAGGCACTCTGACAAGATCCCGAGGCTCGATGTGGCTGTGCTGCTCGATGATGCCTGCGCTACTGCTGCAGCGGAGCGTGTGTTGGTTGCATCGTCACCACCCGGTCCAACGCGCTCACTATCACGAGACGGAAGCGATGATGATGAAGAGAGGAGGGGTGGTGCGCATGAAGACCGTCGATATACGGTCACTGGGGCTGTGTACAGAAAGCGCAGTCCTGCTGTGTTGGCTAAGACACTTTGAACCGTCTGCCCAACGCCAGGGATGGCAAGAGGCGTCAGTAAGCACCGCGATAGCCAAGGGACACGATAGTGCACCTTAACGTCTTTCCTTTGGCTGTTTGAGGTCCGCTCAACATCTTCTCCAAGCTCAATGCGTTGCTGACTAGCGTTCACGAGAAACTTGCGACGCTTGTGATAGCGGTGTGACTGGTTTGGCGGCGCTGTAGACGCAGGTGTGACAGACGCGTGAGAAGAAGTGTGCCTTGTAGCACACAACACAGATGCCGAGTAGTTACTGGGGAGCAACCCGCAGCAAGCTCCAATCAACCGGCGACCGTCAAGTGTCACGTGGCATCTATGAAGCGGCATATGTTGGTACCCTCGCTGCTTCAAATTCAAAAACGAAAACGCGAAAGTATGATGACAGAGAATGTTCAGTGTTTCGTCGAAGTCACGAGAGGCACACAGTATTAGATTGGAAGGAATGTTTCAATTCAAAAACGAAAACGTGTGGGCTTGTTGAACAAAAGGTAAAGTGGAAGAAAAGGTGGTCTACAGTAACACGCGCCGAGGCGCAAAAGAAAAACGTGGTTGGGTTACATACAAAGAACTCTGAAGTTTTCGTCCTGAGACATTTTTCGATCGCCTTCGCAAAAAAAAAAACCCCGATCGATTTCATATCGTTGCGCCATCTCTTCGTAATTTAAAAAAATCACAGCAGATCTGCTCGCACAGCACCAAACTCATTCACTGCAATCTGTCGCCAGATTTCCTCAAAGAATCCCTCAACCAGCACCCCATCGTCCAAATCAAACAACGGCCCTACTTGATCTTTGGTGAGTGTGGTGGTCAAATCCGCGTGCTGCTGGAAAATATCAAGAACTGCCTTCAACATGGCAAAGCTTCCTCCGTCTGTCTGAGCCCGAAGTTTTTCATCGGACAGACCGCGCAACGACCGTAAGAATCTCAGTTGCACGACACGCTGCCTGCTTACGTCGAACACGTCGAAACATGCTTGCCGCACATCCAGCGAAGGCTGGCCATTGACGTAGATGTCCAGCAACTCCATCACCGCGCCCACTGGGACACAGCCGATGCCGGTGCTGGCTGCATAGGTTCCTGAAGAGAGATCTTGGCGGCTTACAGTGAGGCCTTGGCTCAGTCGGTTGTTGAGGCGCGTCAACCCATCGCGAACTGCTTCTAGCAGCGACCGATTGCCGACGCCAAAATCCTCCTTCAGTACATCAATGAACATCCCCACTCGCAGCTCCGATGCCGCTTTGGAGTAGATGATCGAGCCGCGAGCTAAATCGACGCTGCTTGGTGCGTCAGGGACCGGAGACGTCGCACCAGTTGTAGACTCTGCATCCTCGCCCCGGTTTCTACTGCGAGCCCCTCGCATTGACCCTGCCCCGGTCGTCAGCGATGCCTCCATCGTGCCGCTGTTATTGGACGTGGCTGCAGTGGCACGGCTGTTGAGCTTCAGTAACGCAGCGCCTGCCTCACGGATCAACTTCGACAGCACCAGTCGATGCACTCTGGCAAGGTTGGCGGCGACGCTGCGGGGCCCTGCGCTTGCGCTCATGTCGCCATCACCACCCCCTCCGTTGCTGAGCGAGCTCACACTACGTCCGCCATCACCGCCAGCATTGCGCAGGCGACTTTGAAATCGATGCCGCATTTGAACATCGGACAAGGTAGAAGAAGATTTTCCTTGCGTGAAATGTTGATTGGAGGCGAACAGCGCCTCTCGTAGATCCCCATTGCGAAACACAGAGTTGGGGTCCATCTCCTCCACGTTGTTGGTGCCGCTACCGTTTGTCGTGCTCTTTCTTCGGCCACCCTTCTTCAGCGTGGACGACGATAACGCATCTGTTGAATTCTCATTTTGTTGTTCATCTGGGTCGGACAGCACTAAGCTGGTTGTCTCCTTCGGGTCGCCATGGTAAAACATGTATGGCGACATTTTCAGCATCACAGGGGGCAACTTAGTCGATGACTCGTTGGGACTAAAAAATGCACCCAACAGAGAAGTCGGCGGTGCATCAACTGGAGACGCTTGTTGCTGTTGCTGTTGCTGTTGCTGTACTTGTTCATAAATTGGGGGTCGATAGCCGCGTGGTGGACTCAGTTCGTGCCCTTTTCGAGGTTTCGCTCGTTGTAGCGTACGACCCATTCGTTATTGTTGTGGGTCGTGGAATAGCTAGATAGAGCTTTTTGATATATCTCCTTTCCTTCGTAATTCCTCGTTCGATGTGTACTTGTCCTTAACCGGTTCCTACTTTTAAAAAAAAAAAAAAACGAGGCTAGTATCCTGAGCGCATTGCGAGAAAATATTCTGAACAAAGTAAACAAACAACATCTTTCGTGTTTCTCGCCTTGCGGTGACAACGCACGGTGGAGAGCTCCGACCGCAAGCAAAAAAGCCTCACATATGCTTCCCTCAAAACGTGAATCCACTCCCTGCTTCGAATGAAAGCATTCCTCTCCCAGCTCCAAGACGCGAAGAGGCCGATAGCTGCTTCAGCAACTTGGGAAGCTGCGGAGAGGGCAACAGCGACGCTATCATCGGGGGAACATAGAATCTCACCATCGCGTCACCACCGACATCACCAACATGAAACACGCAGCCCAGCGACGTCAGCACGTCCTGCAGCGTCTCCCCGCGCTTTCTCAGGAAAAACGCCAGCGCGTCTCCCGCACAGAGTCCTCCGAGAGGACCGCCTGTAATGGACACAGCTCCCTCTCCAAGCTCAGCCTCTTCGCACTTTGTCAAGAGGTGAAGCAATTCCTCCGTAAAACTTTGAAGGGATGTGCGTCGAATGCGCATATCAAGAAGTCGATGCAGGCTTAACAAAATCATCGACCCCACGCGCATGTCAGCAACGCGGATGGGGAGGTCGTGCACATTCACACGCGCAGCATCGAACCCATCCACGTCGCTCGCCGCTACGAACGTGCAGTGTGGGCAAGACGTGGACAGAGTGCACCAATGAATCGGCGATGCGATGGAACCACCAGGTGCCAGAGCGTCCTCGCTGTGAGCAGCAGCAGCAGCAGCAGCAGCAGCAGCAGGGACAGGCTCCGCTGCCATGACCTGGCCAGCTCGTAACAACTTTCCAGCCCCAGTCTCTGACCCTGTTTGGTACAGCCCCACCAACTTCTCCAGTTGTTTACGATGCAGAGGCGTTGCCAGTCCATAGACGCCACATGTTCCAATTGACACCGCATAGACATACTTATGGGCAACATCGGTGAGTATGGACACGGTGTTTCTGGCGGATGCTGCTACAACAAGACCGCGAAGAATATCAAACGCGTTGGACTTAAGTGACATCACCCATAGATGCTGCGCAGTCATGTTGCCGTTGGGCGTTTGCTGGGTTGTTGTGGCAGGGACACCAGCTGTTGTGGAAGTTGGGAGTTGGTAGATGTTGTGTCGGATGAGCGTCGCTGCTACGCCGAGGTGACCAGATGTGCCATGAATGAACGAAGAGACGTGCGCGGGGCGTCGAGCAGTGTTATGGTCAGTTGGATGTGCAAGCCGTGGGGTTCCTGCCTTTTCGCTTGTAACGTTGCGAATCTGCAAAAGTGACAACGCGGACGTTGTTGGCAGTGCAACGCGGTGGAGAGTAAAGAAAGATGAACGAGTCGTTCTGATTGTGTCTTCTTGCTGAACGACACCTGTTGCATTTATTGTGGTTGCCGCGGCACGTTCACCCAGCACCGACTGCAAGAACGACGAGTACTTTAGCTTATACTTGGATGCGTCACGCACAAGTTTTGCTAGCGCCGCTAAATGGTTCACACTGTTCTTGTGAGCCTCCCATATCTCATGAGGCTCTGACCGAAGTGCTTTGTTGATGTTGTTGTACGTCGAATGAGGAGATCGAAGATTCATCTGACACACAGGACAGCGCGAAAAAAAGCGCGACGCTCCCATAAATGGTGATGATGTTGATGATGATGTATCTGCAAGCGAAGGAACGACAGCAACCCATCGCACCTCCCCAGGCACGATAACGCGGCTCGTCGGTTCTGCAACGCCAATTTCGATATGGGTCTCATACCCGCTTGAAAAAGAAGAAACGTGATCATCGGCAGCATGTCGACGCGTGTCGTGTGGTGATGCTTTATCAGGAGTTTGAATAGTCACGCCGTCTTGCAACGTGTAAGATGATGCCGTCGCAATATTCCCAAGCGACACCGCCGCATCTGCTGCTGCTGGTGTGGTGGCGTTGCGAAACGTTTTTTCGTCGTTGGTGGTTGTTGGGGCGATGAACCAACTCTTAGGCAACATATCCCACCATCCGAGCGTTACGAGAGCTTCTACGTCAAGGACATCATCACCCAGTCGGCGGTCGGCATGAGGCAGCGTCACTGTTAGTGGAGCGTCAGTAGACAAATCTCGTACTATTGTGATCCGCCCAGGTTGAGCCATCGGAGCAGCTTGCGGCGTCGTGCTTGCCGATGTTGCGGCGCCGGCGGTGGGTCCTTTTCGCTCGTCCAATGTTTGCCGCTGCCATGAGGTCGGAACGGCACTCACGGCTGGAGTTTTACCTTCTACGTTGACTTCTTCGTCTTCCTCATTGCCTCCTCGACGATTCACTTTCCGTGGTGAGCGGTTTGTGTGAAAAAGATCCTGACGTAGTAATTTCATGGCGATGCTTTTTGGTACAAATGTCGTGCTGTGAAATATCCCTTGGCGCAAGGCGCTGTGCAACACAGACATCCCAAGAGGTGGGAACACGATCGCAGGGGAAGAAGTAGAAGAAGAATGAGCATCACCTCGCCCCTCCCCGTCGTCGTGTGTCGCCTCCTCCTCACTGGTGGTGGTGGTGGCGGAATGACGTTGTTGGAATGACATAAGCACTTGCGAATGCTGCGGGAACACATCGGCACCGCACGGCTGAGCACCACGGGGCCATCGCGTCGATACGAAGCACTCCTCTTTCAACGCGTCTGCCACGGTGCGCGCTATTGTGGCTGCTGCAGATGGCAAGAAGATACCATCTTCTCCCCTTCTTGAACTGGCATTGCCATCCTCATTGTTAATAGTGTTGAGGTTGTTGTGTATCCAGTGCGTTGTTCCCTTTCGAAGGGGGAGGAGACAGACATCTTGTGAGGGGGCTGAGGACGCAAATGTTGCGGTGGCGGCTGTCGTCGGGTGCAGTGCTGCTCGTTCTTGGATTGTAAGCACACGAGGCGCAAGCAGGCCGTCGGGCGCTGAGGCTGCACATCGAGTGGCTTCGTCTTCAAACGGGCAATCCCCTGCAGCAACGGATGAGGCCTTGTTCCCGCCAGACCCGTCGGTGCGTGCTACGGACGCCCCTTGTTGAGCGGTCTGCACAACATCGGTGTTCCACTGAAGCCGCTGGGAAATTCGTCGAGGTAGCGGGACCTCCTCGGCGCGCAGGATGTTCGTTGGGAACGCAGCTACAAACGCCGCCAACAGGCGTGACGCCATCACCTGAGCATCTCTCGATGTGGTCTCCGTTGGTGGTGTATACGCAGCCAGCACCGTCGCCGTTGTTGCGGAGAGGCGATCCAGTGCGGCGGATCGAAGCTGGTCCAGCATACGATACGACTCAAGTGACCGCGCTCCGTGACTCCACTCCTTCGGTATCGATGCCGATGGCGACAACGATGTGTCCACCGCATCGCCCTCATCCTCCACTCCCACAACGGCGGCTGGTTCAGGATTGGTGGGTAGCGTGGATAGGTCCATGATTCGTTGCGAGCACATCGCCACTGCATGATCGACTGCCACGAATGCAGCACTGTTCAGGCCAAGCGACTTTTCGAATGCCACGATATCGCGATGAAGCCTAATGTTGGAGTACCGATGCCTCATGATTTGAAGCAGCATGAGGGGCTCACTGATGACGTCCATTGGGAGGGCTGCTGGTTGTGATGTGGTGGAGGATGATGATGAACGGAAGAAACTGTGTTGTGCTGTCAACATCTCAATTAACGACACCACAGTCGATTGGGCTTCGGCAAATTCAGCCTCGTCTGCAAGTTGTTCGCGCGATACTGTTGTTGTTGTTGTTGGTGTTGTTGCGTCGTGATGTGACTCGTGCTGCTTCCCATCAGCACCGCCTGCTGCTGCTGCGATGTTCCCCCGATCTTTCCTTTTTGCAGAGGTTTGCATTGCGTTGTTAGCAGCCGACAACGGCAAGAATAAATTCGGAACGGATAATACGCAAGCCAACATCAATGCATCGTGCAGGACGCCAAAGACCCCACCGTAGTACACAAGTGTCGCCCAGCGCATTTCTAAAGGAAATGAGGCAAAGAAGACACCCCTTCGTGTGAGGATCCCGTGCTCCAGGTGCTGATGTGCTTCCTTCAACTCGACTGGCAGCGAAGAATGTTCGTTGTTGCCCGAAACGGCTGCCGCAGGTGCGGCCGCACTATCTGCTGCTGCCATCGATTTGTGCAGGTAACTCAGACGGTGAGTGACAAGCTCATCAGCTCCCAACGCGCACGTGAGGAGACTCGGCGGTGACGGCAATTCTGCCAATATGTCGGAATACGTAGATGGTCGTCGCTCCTGTTGGACCTTTGTCACCTCTTGCCTTTCTACGTCTGCTGTCGGCAGCACATGTGGTGTGTGTGCAGGCCGCCATGCGGGTCCGTGACGACCAAAGTACAACTTGGCTAGCAGCACCAAGCGCGCAGGGGACCCCCGCAGAGCTTCAGGCGCTTCGTGTTCGGACAAACGTCGCGCCGTAGACTCCGTCATCAAATGAATGGCCACCCCTGGAGACGTTCGACCGACGCGGCCGCGACGTTGCAGCAAACTCGATGCATTCGTGTGTTGCGTGGAAATGATAATTCCGCCCGTTGTTGGGTCAGCGCAGACAGAGCGCTCCTGGCCGCAGTCAATTACTGCCCGAAGTCCAGGCATCGTGAGTGAACTTTCCGCCACACTAGTCGCCAGAATTAGCCGGCATGAGCGAAACGATCCCTCCACACTCTTCTCAAACTCATGAAAACCTCGAACCTTCGATTCACGGTTGAACCTTCGTGCCCGCGTTTCATCAACAGTATCACGGTCCACTGAGAGTCTTCCACGGTATGCGCCGATCATGTGCCCCATGGCAGGTGTGTGCCTCCCTTTGTTAGCGCCTCTCGGCAAGGCTTCAAGTTGTCGAGATACTTCGCCCAGGGCACTACTATGCAACAACGTCACGTGCACTTTGCAGTGACCAACAGCAATCAGTGACGTTGCCGATACATCATCATCTTCGCTGGTTGCTGATGTGCTTTCTCCATCGTCGTCCCCGTCGCTTCCTAGACGGCGCTTTTGTCGTGTTTTTCCCTCCTCGACCACGCCCAGTGAGCGTGTATCGACGCTTTGCAACCGGAAGGCCGCGTCGTTTGCAGTGATCGTAGACGCAATTCGGTGCAATGCTTTCGTGAAAGAAATCATTTCGGTGAGACCGGGAACAAAGACCAGGATTCGATCTTCTTCATCCAGATCGGCAGAACGTGACGATGAGACAACGGCATCGAAGGTTCGATGTTGCTGCTTTGGCGAGTAGCCAGCAGTCGGAAACGCCGGCGGAAGACCAGCAAGCATGATCGCCAACATTGCGATGCGATGGGCACCACGATGCAAATCCGGAACACGTAGTCCCACCAACCCACCTCCCTCAGTTTCCGCTGAGCTTGTGCTTGTCTCATCAGAAGATTGTGAAGAAGTTGTTGTTGTGGTGTTCCTTTTGTTGTCATCAGCGGAGAGCGACCAACGTTGGATGCCTGAAATGGACTGGTACGCTGCCTCGAAGAACTCTGTCTGCATGAGCGCTTCCGCAACCTGGATCCATGGGAGGTTCACGCCAGATCCTCCTCCTCGTCGCTCACTGTTGGCACCTGCCGCAAAGCGTAGTCGGTTTTTTTGATCGTACTGCATTGTTGTGTTTATGGGAGCATTGATAGGCACGACAGTATCATCCCCATCCGCGTTGGTGCCGCTGCGTTGCACAGCTGCTGGTCCCCATGGGGGAAATAAGCTTTTCCAATCTTTAGATAGTGCGTGATGGAGTGTGTCGGTGAACGTGACGTGGATAGGATGCACGCTCACCATCGCTGAGGCCTGATGGTCTTGCTGTTGGTGTGAAGAGGATGAAGATGCAGTCGGTGGTGCCACGGTTGGGCTTCCCGGGGATAACTGCACGCTGTGCGACTCAGGGATGTCCAAGTATCGTGCGAGAAGGGAAGTGTTCGACGTCGCCGACATGACGACAATGGACCGAAGTCTCTGTCGATGAAATTTGGAAGTTGGAGGCTGGTCGCAGGATACCTCCTGGGATGTGTGAGACAGCGACATCGACGTGAGCGGCGTTGTAGTGGAAGGCAGGTCGGTCCTACTGCCGATGCCAGTGGTGATCCCAATGCACCGTCGACACCAAAGTAACAACAGGTCTGTGAACATATCCCGACGATGCACTTCATCCAAAATAATGTCGGTGGGATTTTCCAAAAAAGACTTGCGTGCCTGTGTTGGCGCTGCACCGTCACGGCCGCGACTGCGGGGCATAGTGAGCGTATTCAGAAGGTACTGCGGTGTCGCGAACACAATCTCGGCGCCTGGTGTCACTCGGACATCGTTGGCGACAGCGTAGCCAACGCGACGAAGTGAGGAGACGCTGTGAAGTTGGTGTCGGCCCCGATGATGCTGTTGTGGGGCAGCGGGAAGCTGTTGTGGAGGACTACTACGAAGACTGGCATCGCCTTGAGGAAGAGGAGGAGGTGGAGCGGGACGTAAGTAAAATGCGTTACTCTCATCGAGCTCCTCGTGCTCGCCCATTGCCAACACGCTCAAGGCATCGAGGACAGTCTGCAAGAAGGTGGCCAACTGAACGCATGCAATGCGTGTGGGTTGGGCGACGACGATGCGAACTCTGCTCTCCCGCGCAAACGCCTGAACAAACATCTCTCGCGATGATGTATCGAACAGCAGGTGTGGTGATGGTGGTGGCGATGCTGTCGACCGCATCTTGCTGTTGTTGCTGGCCTCGACCTCCACCACTTCTTCTTTCATAGCCGCATCTCCACCTGGGGGCACCAACAATAACTCTGGGAAGGTGGCCTCCAACCTCAACTGAAGTTGTCGCCAGTGGTGATCCGCCATTTTTAACGGCACAACGACGCTCTTACCACAGCCAGTGGCGCCTGTCACTTGAAAACGCACAATGGGCTCTTCACCGCCGTTTGACGCCTCACTGTCGCCAGCACGACTCTCATTGCACTGCGCTGCTTGCGTAGCGGAAAGCGAGGCGTTGGCAGCAGCCACAAGAATCTGGTCGATATGATGTGATCGAGGGATGGCTGGCAGCGGAGCAATGGTTGCCGCCAAGAACTGCTTGGCAGCTTCTTTTTTTTTTCGATGCTGCAGCACAGATGGTGGTGGATGGTGAGCCGATCCTTCTGCAGCTGGAGGATGCGGTGGAGAACGCGAGACATCATTGTCGGTGGTGGTGGCCAAGAGCTGCTCCATGTGGTGCCAGTGAATACGTTTGGATAACACGTTGCGGTGCAATTTCCGTGCGAGGGGGAGCAAACTCCGTCGAGTCGCTCCAGCCTCATCCGTCGAGGAGCGTTGTGACGATGATGGACTTTGTTGAGACGCAGATTCTGTCGTTGATGTTGATGGGGGATTATCGATGGGGCGGCGTGCTCTATTTTCCCCTGTAACTGAATGACTGATGACAGTGTTCCTGTGGACGCTACCCCTGGACCCTAAGTTGGCCGCTGCCGCTGCTGCAGCGGTGCGACGTGACGCGGTCGCCATAAGGGAAATGATGGAAGGCGTTTTCTTGTGTTTGTTGGGGCCTTCCGATTGCACTTCTGTTGTCTGTTGAGGGGCACTAACGCCTGCACCGGGCTTCGTGCTTGTTGGGGGCCGCAGACCGCCGACCGCACCAATGCGCAACGATTGCCGAGAAGTTCGCAGCATCTTGTGGATACCTTTCTGATTATGCGACGTCGAGGACAAGAGATAAATAAAGGGTTAAAAATTGACTTGGGGAAAAAAACGAGAAACTCATGCAATCCTCAAGTTATAGGATATGTCTGTTCACTTCAAAAATAGCGCCCATTGTTTGGGGGGATCAACGTTATTTTCTTTTCATTCAAAGGACTCTTGTTGGTTGCCAGATCTTCTCTCCACACATACTTTGATTCCTACAGGTCCTTCATGTAGGCCTGGACTTCAAAATTTCTTTCTCTTTCCCCCCCCCCTTTTAATATTTCTTCTCATTGAGCTCCCTGGTGAATCTCAACAAGGTTGACGAGGGGAATCGCGCATACGTGTGCCACGCTTGCTAAATTCGTCGTCTGTAAAGGGAAGGATCAGAAATGGGGAAAACTCTTTGAGGGGAGATAGGCACGCAACCAACCAACGAAATAGAAGAGAGAGAGTGAGAGAGAGGGATGAAACACAACAAGCTGTGCACCAGGGGGGAGGAGGAGAAAAAGAAAAAAAACATGAAGGAGGGAAGGTGGAATACGAACACTCCGATTCGAGAGAGAGAAAGAGGGAAGGAAGCGCTACAGCACACCGTAAATGCTTTCCTTTTAAAAAAAAACGATCCCCTTTTTGATTTGTTTGTTTGTTTGTTTGTTCGGGTTTTTTTTTGGGGGGACGAGCATTAACTCAATAAACCAAAAACACGGTGGACAATCAGCGCTGTGCTACCGAAAGCCGTTTCGCACGCATACGGCACACACGTATTGAGTTTCTTTTCTCACCACGGGTGTGCTCCAGTGTGCTTCAGTGTGCGCCCGCAGATCATAGAGAGTTCGTATAGCAATGTCCAAGAGAGGGGGGGGAAGCCTCGGGAAACGGATGAGAGATATAAGCAGGTAGAGAGAGGAGGCCCATCGACCGTGGGAAAAAAACGTAGTAAGCGGGAGGGGCGGTGCAGCAACTTGTCAGGCGAGAAGCGCTGCACGTTTTTCTTTGTCTCTCGCTTCCTTTTCGCTTGATCATCAATTGACAACATCCCTCAAGACGCTTACATCAAGAGAAGATCTTCAATGAAAGAGTAGAAAGGAAGAGCGTACTCCGAACACAAAAAATAGCAGCACCGCCAAACCAAAGGTAATAATAATAATAATAATAATACAACACGCATCACACAAAGAATGGAGACGAAACAAAATTGATAATGCGCCTAAGCAGGCGACTATCAGTTCTCTCAAAAGTCTTTGCGGAAGATTTATTGTTTTGTTGTTTTTTTTGTTTTTTGTTTTTTTTTTCCTCGTTCCACCACGTTCGAACTTTGGGAACAAAAAAGGTAGAATCGACAAAAAAGAAATCTGAGAAGTATTATCACACGTGTCTTTTTTTTTGAATGGAAGGTATAAATAATTGGAAAACGCAAGGCAAAAAATCGGGGAAGCGAAAAAAAAAAAAGTTCATTGCAGTCATCGCTAATAAATAAACAAACAAACAAACAACTTCTGTTCAAGTCAACGGACACTGCATGATGCTAAAGCACAAAGAATTCAATTGAAATCGTGACCGACGCATCGAAGAATGATGACGAGCAATGTTGCTTCCTAGTTCTCAGGTGGTGTGAGCAAAAAATGAGCGGGCTCGAGAACTGAAAGAACAAAAAATGAAAGTAAGGCGTGTACGGATATAGGTTGTCTCCCTGACGTTAGGGGAGACGACGGCCACATTATTTCTTACGGAAAAGGAAGGAGCAAAGGGGAAACAAAAAAAAATGGTTTGACTATCCTTGAAGGTATAGATGGTGGTGAGTGTGTTTGTTTGTAGTCTTTGTGGTAATCCTTTCGATTCCAATTCTTCTGACTTTGTGTTGTTGTTTTTTGTTTGTTTGTCTGTGTGTGTGTTTTTGTTTGATTTGTTCATTGAACTCCTTTGTTTCCTTATTTTTCCAAAACGTCGACATCACTTTCTATTGGGACGTGAGAGTAGTAACCAAAATAACTGAGAAAAGCAATAAAAATAAAGGAACGAAGGGGGAAAAGATGAAGTGTGGAGAGCGCAAAGAAAAAGGAATAGAGCGGGAGGAGTCCCCGGTCCTGTAGAACAACAGAATGATGGGGTATCTTTCTTTAGAAAAAATTTCAAACGAAATATGAAGAGGGAGCAACAGGGGATCGGGTAGTAGATATAGGGTGACGAAGATATACAAGAGAAGAAAGGTATAAGCTGTGTTGAAGCTGTCTCACTTTCTTTTCCTGGCGCCTCACAGGAAGTTTAGAAGTGAAAATGTTGGCGCTTCCAAATTGCCGTGCGTCGATCACGGCACAACACCGCAAGCACCGTGTTTTGACACGAGAAGCAAATGTTGTTTCTTTTTCTCTATTGCACAAATGGTTGTTGTGAGGTTGGGTGGTAGGTGGCGTGCATCATCTTCATGAAGGCTTCTTTACCGCCCGCTTTGCTGATGACGCCCTGGGCTGATACGGCTGTGGGTGCGCCCTTGGGCTCCACTCCCCCATACATGGGCGTCTCACCTCCTGATTGGAATGAAAATGAGCCGTTGTGCGTTGTGGACGACGCGTCAAAGGACGTCAGCGAGGACGACATGGCTCCTCGTGAGCTGTTGTTGTGCATGTGCTGAGAAATATAAGGAAGGAACTTGATGTGCTCCTTCGGTTGCAGCGCACGGGGGAGAAAGGGACAGAACGACGGAGGCGGCGTCCCTGCTGCGTTCGACGAGATGGCGCTGATGTGCCTCTCTTCGTATGCGGTTGGAGCAATAGGTGATGTGCGACGGTTGGGGCTCACGTCACCTCCGCTGTAGAGATGGTGGTGGTGTTGCTTCGGATGCTGCGGGGATGGTTGCTGCTGTGGCACCAACGTTGAGGTGGAGTGGTCCCAAGTAATTCGGCATCCAGGAAGACCGTAGTCTACTTTCCCAGACAGCGACGTCGACACGGAGAGCCTTGCCGAGGAGGAGCGTGGTGGTGACACTGGGACCGATGTGCAGGTTGTTGTTGCAGGTGCTTTGTTATGGTTCGTAGACTCGTGACCACGCATGATGTTCTCGTCCACAATCGTCACGACAGGGATCGACTTCCGCTGAGAATGCTGCTTCCCGCTACTCGCCATCGATGTGGTGGGAGATAAGGCGGTGGGTGCAGGTGGAGTGCCGTAGCGTTGGTCGTTCACCGCCATGATCGAACCTCCTTGTTGGTCGTCATCGTGGACGCGTGGAGAAAAGAGAGACATGATCGCGCTTTCTGTTGTTGAAGAAGCTCCGTTGGAGGTCGAGAAACGGTGTGGGGCGTTGGGCGACGAGTGGGCTGACGGTGGCGTGGGGCGGAACATTGGAACGTGTGTGGTGATATGAGAGATTGTTGTTGTATGTTGTATTGGAAAAGTGGATCGTTGGTTGATACCTGCTCGCTCCTCCCAATGAGATCTCGTTAATATTTATTTGACTAATGTTGTGTGAAAAATGGACGAACATCATATGATTGGGTGAATGACGCAAATTATTTGCTAAAAGTTTTTTTTATTATTTTTTGTAGTGCCTTGCCATCATCAAGAATAGGCTCTCTGACATCTCACTGCCACACTTTCGTTTTTTTTTTTGTTTAAGTCAAACACGCGCGATTTTTGTTAACGTTTGAACTTCCTCTTGTGCACACGTCAACTTCTAAACTATCATGTCAGCTCTGCACACAACGCGGGGGGAGGAGGGACAAAAAAAACAGCACTTCAAGCAAAGCCGAATCTGTTGAAGCATCAAACGATTGCTCACCACATGGCCACGGCAGCTCTTAAAAAAAGGTAAAAAGCGGAGTTTATTTGTTCCGAAAAGAAGAGTGGGTGCGAAGACGTGGGTTTCTTTTTTCTCATTCTCGTGGTGCTTCCACTTTCAACAAAAAAAAACGCAACGTTGTGAAAGTAAGAAAGCGCGCCGTGAGATTGAGCGCCTTGCCTGTCATCTAAGGCTAATTTCCTTCGTTGTTCGTGCTGCCTGCGAAATTGATGAAGATTTGCTCCAGGGAGGACAACTGGGAAACACCGTAGTTGGAGATGCCAAGGGCGGCTTGCTGGTCTTGTAAGACGCGGAAAGCGAAGCTCAGCGCTGGGAGGCGGCCAATTGAATAGCGACGCTGAAGGCCGAGGACAAAGCGGAGTTTATTTGTTCCGAAAAGAAGAGTGGGTGCGAAGACGTGGGTTTCTTTTTTCTCATTCTCGTGGTGCTTCCACTTTCAACAAAAAAAAACGCAACGTTGTGAAAGTAAGAAAGCGCGCCGTGAGATTGAGCGCCTTGCCTGTCATCTAAGGCTAATTTCCTTCGTTGTTCGTGCTGCCTGCGAAATTGATGAAGATTTGCTCCAGGGAGGACAACTGGGAAACACCGTAGTTGGAGATGCCAAGGGCGGCTTGCTGGTCTTGTAAGACGCGGAAAGCGAAGCTCAGCGCTGGGAGGCGGCCAATTGAATAGCGACGCTGAAGGCCGAGGACCTCCTTCAGCTCACATTGATACTTACCGAAGGTTTCCATGACATAGGCGTCTACTGCGCGCCCTGCGGCTTCCGTCGCAGCCACTGCCTGAGGGGACTCAATCATCAGTTGACGGGCCGCAACGGCCTCGGAGTCTTCCGCGGCGGACACGGACACAGGCGTTCCATTAGCATCACGGGGGTGTAGCGTCACTACAATCGAATAGCCGCTACCGAAGCGGTTCTTCAAATGCTGGCTGTTACCGATACATTGCAGCACACCGTTGGTGACAATACCAATGCGGGCACAGACAGCATCTGCCTCTTCCATGGAGTGGGTGGTCAGCAGGACACATCGGTCGTGTTGGAGTGCTTCGTTGATGGATCGCCACAATGCACGGCGAGCGTACGGGTCCATTCCAGTGGACGGCTCGTCGAGGAACACGGTGCGAGCCCCAGTGTACATGGCGATGGCAACTGCAAGCTTGCGCTTCATGCCACCGCTATACGCGCCGGCTTGCTTGGTGCCAGCCTCCTCAAGGGCTACTTTGCGGATGGTGTTCTCGATGTACTGCTCCAGTTCATGCCCACTGTAGGCCCCACAAAGGCGAATTCTCAAATACAGCCGCAAGTGCTCCTCTGCGCTGAAGGTCTCCCATAATGTGTCTCCTTGCTGGCACACACCGAGGCGTGCCGCTTGGTAAGCTCCATCAATATTGCCAAAGCAGCCACCATCGACATCCGCCGCGTCAGGGGCGTACGGGAAGTCGACAAAGCCACCGGTGGGCTGCGTCTCGCGCATCATCATTTTTACTGTGGTCGTTTTGCCAGCACCGTTAGGGCCGAGAAGGCCGAAGCACTCTCCTGAGCGAATGCCCAACGTGAGGTCGTTGACAGCGACCTTGTCGCACTTTGCGCCAAGGAACGAAGACATAGCCGACTGGCTACGATTAGCGGACCCCTCGGTCGCCACGCCGTAGTACACCTTGCGGAGGTGCACCGTGGCGGCCATGTTGTCCGTGGGAGGACTATTCATGATGCGGTTCTCTTCGGCCAGCACATCAGGATCCGCAACGAACATACCAACGGTGCCCTCGGCATTCATTGGTACTGCGTACGCTGCTGAGGGGTGTTGTCCGGGAGCCGGTGGGCCATGCGGGAACTGCATCTGAGGTGGTGGCGGCGGTGGCGCCTGAGCATTGTTGTTGCTGCGGAAGAATGTACGAGGGCCAAAGTACATCTTGTACAAGATGACCAGCGCCATGGCACCATTCCACATCACAAGGGAAATGTACGTGCGCCACGTGTCGTTCTCGCTCCAGATAGACGAGGCTGGGTACGGGCTGGCCATAACAGCATACAGAAGGCATCGAGCAGGCGTCATGAACTGCAGCCAATCCGGTGCCGTACGGAAATTGTTTGTGGAGAGGTACGCCACGTAGATAATCAGCGGAATCACAAGCGTCAAGTAGTACACACCTACAATCGCGTACATGTACGTGCTTGGCTTCAGATCTGACGGCAGAGCGAGGGCAAGGGAGTACGCGAGCATCACGGCAAAGCTCAAGGTCAACAGAATCACAAGGCACTGATGAACCATAATGTCGTTTTGAATCTGTGTCACACCACGAGCAAATGCTCCGATGATGTACGCAACAATAATCGACCCACCTGTCGTCATGTCGAAGATAAATGTGCCTGCCCAGTAGGCCATGGCAGAGAGACCGTGAAGACGCAGAGTGTGATATACCTTTCGGTTCAACTCATCCGCTACGGGCAGGATGATGCCGGCGGCAAACTGTCCGATACAGATGTTGATGAGCGCACCAAGAGGGATAAGCAAGAACTCAGGCTGATGAGAGTCGCTACCATCTGAGGAGGAGGAGGGGCCGTGAGCGGGGGCGACGGTGGTGGTCGTGACTGGGGCTGGGGTCGCAGTGATGTTGAGCGTGGGAATGACGCGCACCGGAATGACAACTGGAAGGGCAACAGGGCGTGCGTCGTTGTTGTATCGCCGCCACACATCTTCCACCGACGCTCCCATCAGCGCTTGGAATGGCACCAAGTAGAGCGCGTTGTAATTCTGGTCATTGTAAAAGAGCGTGTACGTTGCGTTCGGCATGTTCGGCGCCACCATCTGCTCCACACAGTCGTCGTGGAAGCCAATCTGCATCAATGGGTTAAAGGTCGAGAGAAATGAGATCGAGCCGCCACCAAGGAACGCGCCGACGGAGAATTGGCTAGCGGTCACCTTTTGGATAGAGATGGTTGGGTTGACACGGCCAATGGCGGTCTCGTATTCCACGTACTTGGCGGAGAAGGTGTTGAGCAAATCTTCCAGAGCTGGGCTCCAAGTATCCGAGTGTTGATACACGACGATGTGAGGATGGGCATCGTTGGGCCACACGGCGCCGTTGTACTGATCTTGCCAATTGTAGTTATTGTTGTTGTTGTTGCTGTAGTTGTTCTGGAAGTTAGGGATCGCAGCTCCGAAGCCGATGCCCACCATGATCACCGGGATCACAATGCACGACATAATCAACCGCATCGAACGGAAGAAGCCCATGAACTTCTTGAGATACACTGCCCACGTCTGGAAGAACAACTTGCTGATGATATTCACTTCAGCTGCCTCACGGAAGAGAGTCTCCATCGGAACACCAGACAAGGTTGTCTCGGTGTTCAGCGTTGCCGTGTCAACAACATTTGTTCCAGCAGCGGCGGCAGCAGCAGCAGCCTCGCGCTCCGAAATATTCACGAACACATCTTCGAGGGTGTTCATCGCGACACCATAAGACGAGCAGCCGAGCTGATCAAGTCGTTCTTCGATTTCTTGCAGCATCGGCCCGAACGACGGCAGTGCGGAAGGAGGCAGCAGGAAGGTCACGTCGCCCACGGACTCTTGTTTGAGTGTCCAGTTCGGGGCGTACCGGTTTAAAATCTCGCAGGCACCAGACTTATCAAACACCGCATGAGAATCTTCACCCTCTCGTGTGGGAGCGGCGTTGTTGTGTTGTTGTTGGCCTCCGTTGTGGTGATTGCCGCCAACTGTTTTCTTGGCGAGGTTCAAGTAGTATCCAACACCGTACGTTCCCTTCAAGTTGGCGCTGGTGTCGCAGCAGTAGAGACGTCCGTGGGACATGATCGCGATACGATCACCGAGGTAGTCGGCCTCCTCCATGAAGTGAGTGGTGAGGACGATCGTCTTGCCTCGCTGGTTCTTTTCCTCACGGAGCAACTCCCACAGCTGACGACGGGAGACGGGATCAAGGCCAGAGCTGGGCTCGTCGAGGAAGATGATGGGGGAGTCCCCCACCAGAGCATTGCCAACTGACAGACGGCGCTTCATACCTCCGCTGAAGGTGGACGACTTTTGGTCGTCGAGGGGGAGCTTCAGGCGGCGAAGGACTGCGTCCCCGTCCACCAACGGGCGGCCCTTCACCGCGGCGTAGAGGTCAAGGTGCTGGCGCGCGGAGAGGTCGTCGAACAAAACATCGAATTGAGGGCAGATGCCGATGTGCTGGCGAATGGCATCAAGGTCTTCATTCAAGTCGTAACCGAGCACTTCTGCCACATCGTACGAGGTAGACGTGAGCATACCGATCAACATGGAGATGGTCGTGGTCTTACCCGCACCGTTGTGACCGAGAAGGGCGAAGATTTCACGCTCTCGAATTCGGAGGCTTAATTTATTCACGGCGGGGCGGTCGAATTCATTTCCAAACACCTTCACAAGATTCTCGATGATAATGCGGTCTTTTCCGTTGCTTGGGGCTTGAAGAAGCGGTGAGCTCTCAGATGTTTTCCTCGTTCTGGACTGCTGCTTGTTATCCCCTCGGATAAATGCCATCAAATCGTGCAGGGGGAACAGAAGGGGCCGGGGCACGCCAAACTCCCCTGGGTTGATTGTGTACAAGTACTGCGACACCGCTGAGTAGAACACCATCTGCCAGACGAGGCAAGCGATGCAACCCCACGGGGTGATCTTAAGCTCCGCCAAATTGTTGTTCAACAACTGAGCGGCAGCGTAGATAAACGCGGAGGGGGAGAAGAAGAACGCCAACAGTGGCGTCAGCTCGATGATCTGACTGGCGAAGACCGCTCCAATTCCGGTCAATGAGATAAACAAACTAACAGCCGCATTCGACACAGTAGGGCGGCTAAAGAATGCAGGCATGATCTGCGCAAATCCAGCCAAAGAAAATCCGTAGCACACCAACGCCAACCAAATTTGCATCAGCGAGCCCACGGGAACGATGTTAAACGAGCCGATAAGGATCAGCATGGAGATGCTGACGAACCCAACACGAATCATAGCGACGAAGAACGCAGCGAGCAGGTACGCGGTGGAGGAAACACCCATCACACGGAGATGCTCGCGCACCTTTGCCTTCTTTTCATCGACAAGGCGGCCCGCCATGGTCGATGTCATTGGCAAAAATGCCATCGACAACATGATGGATCCGGCGGTGGCAAATGTCTGGCGGATGTTGAACGATTGCGGGTTCGACGTCTGCTTGGGCTTCACATTCACAGTAGGAAAATCGTTCCAGATGTTCTCGATCGCGTTCGCCAGCGGAATGGCGCCCCATGCCTGCACCACTTGAGTTTCATACACAGTGATCGCCTGATACGGGTCAGAGTGATTCTTGAAGTACATCAAGGCACCGAGGCGGTAGTCGCTGGTCTGCGTTGGCTGTGGGGTAAGCGAGGAGACATACTGGTTGTAGCCATCTAACATCTCCTCGGCGGTGTCAAAATTGTGCATGGTGCGGATCCACGTGCTGCCATTGTAAAACTGACTGTTGTACGCTGAGCCACAATACTGCATGAGCTGTTCGTCCGGTTCGTTACTCCATACGGTCGAGTTAAACATGTCGGCATTGGGGAAATCATTGGGTGCAATAGCGCCATAATAATTCCCACTGCACGACGTGCTGGGGCCGTATCCTTTGTTGGCCCATCCCGACTGGCTCAAGAACACGGACAAGAATAAACACGCTAATGTTCCCATCAGCAAAGGAAACACCAGCTCTGAGATCAGTGCTCTGCGATGTGCCTGCATCACTTGAAAATCTTTTTTCATGAGGGCTTTGATCTGCGTGGTCATGCGGCTTTGGGGCATCGATAACTCAGTGGGGGCGACATGAGGAACCCCCTCCTCTGTGTAAATAGGGGATGGTTGCTCTTTCGTCATAATGAGTTGACGCACCGCTTTTTCTTTCAAGCTTTTTAAAAGAAGAAGGGGGAGAAGGAACTTCAAGAAATAATGAAGGGCTCACCGATGCAAAAATCTTTGTTTTTTTTGTTGTTGGCAATTCGAAATGAGCACCACTGGAAATAAGCCTCGGTAGCGATATTCACTCGATAAAAAGGCGCAGCGTTGTTTACACCACTATGGCGTACAAGCAAAAACGGAACGGGGGCAACACATCAAGGCTGTCCCCTGCTACAGGTGTCCCCGCAGCAAAGGCCGTTGCCTTGCTGTCCTCCACCACCACCACTGAAATATCATCACGCATTGCGGCGCAGCAGTAGAGTTGCCTCACCTCTTCTACTGGGATATCAAACGGCGGGCCGCGCAGTAACGCGTCAGGGGGATCACGACGGCGTCGCACCAACTCCAGCACGACGAGCATAGACTTCTTTGCTTGTGCAGCACTGCTATCATCACCAATGACGACAACTGGAGGAACATCCACACCACCCCCGCCTCTTGGTGCTAGCGACACCAGTGTGCGTACGTACGTGCTTCGTAATGTGGGAGGGAGCGCGACCATTGCTGCCCGATCATAAACAATATCAAATGGGCCGCCAAATAACTCCGTTGGAATGTCAAACAAACTGCCAGCAAGGAGAGTGATGACCGTTGTTGGTGCTGCCTGTTGCTCTTCTCCCATCTTCTCTGGCAATGTCGGTCTCACTGCCGTGATCGTAAAGCGGGTGATGATCGTCGTGCTGGTGATGTCCGCTTCACCTCCTGTTGCTGGTGGTGTTGTTGTGCAAACATCAACCACATCTCGACTGACAGTAAACCCATCCGATTCGGGGAAGTTCGACGCTGCGTTCTGCTCAATGGCAGTGATAGCCAAGTCCACACCCACCACACTCGCCGCCCCCTGGTCTGCGAAGTAGCGTAACGCATAAGTATCACCGCACAGCGGCACAAGGACACGCTTGCCCTTGACAGCGTCCCGTATCGCCTGTGAGGCGCGATCCGTGTCGTCTGCTACTGCACGCTTATCTCCTGCAGGGTGAAGGAGGGTGCGCAAGACGTTGCTCATGTTATCATGAAACGGTTTGGATACTTCGAACGCCTTCCAACCAGTCTGCTGAACGTTCCATGCACGCTCCCAGTAGGATTTCATGTTGTCCTCCTGCAGTTCATCGGGTTGTGGCTTCCATCCTGCAGCTGGAGGAGGAGGAACATGATCAGAGGATAGTGCCATTGAAATAGAATTGTAGAAAACTGATGCTGATTTAGATTGGAAATCTTCTCTCAATAAAGAAACAGGAATCGTTGAGACCCGTGAACTTCGCGAGCGCTTTCGCAAAACATAGGCGTGAGAACACTTAAAATGCAATTCCTCTTTCTTTCGTTCTATCCAATTGACAACTGACGTCGTGTATCAGTCAACGCCGCTGCGCGCTCCGCCCCTTCTGTCACGTTGTACACGCAATTACCGCCTAGCTGACCGTAGAGCACACACGCTCTTTGCTTTGGGTCTACGTACCACACACTCAACGCGATACGCGGATCGTTGAACGGGTGTTTGAACAAGTAAGGGGCTCTGAATAGCACTTCTTTTGACGAGAGGTTCCACTTGGCAGTGAGGTAATGCCACCGTGCAAACCGACCTACCATCGCACTCACCTTCTTGTCTCGTTTGATCGTCACGGACAACACATGTTTGTGCTCCAGGCCGAATGCAGCTGGAAAATCTCCCATTGATCTCATACGTGATTCAAATTCTATGTCCTCACCGTACGCCGGAAAGAGTGTCTCGTCGAAATATCCATACACAGGGAGGGCCGTCGCACAGTAGAGAAACGCAGCGAACCCAAGGCCACGCATCACACGAATTGGTTGTGGCGCGCCGGGTTGGTGATCACGCTTGTTTGTTTCTTCAGACTCCAAGATCGCCGCTTTTCGAGCTGCAATGTGACCACGAGCCTCGGTAGCAGATTTGACAACTGCGCCAGGCGGGTGAATCAGGTCAACGTTGCTAATCCACACAAAATCCGTCGCTGCTCGAACTGCAAGCGATCGCTCATCGTCGCTCACAGAGGGCATCAGCTGCGGGGGGACAGGAAGCACAAATGTTGCGCGGACGATGGCGTTCCACGCATACGCCAGGCCTTCGTTGCGTCGCAGCGGATAGCCAGTCACGAACCCGGGGATGTCGCGACGCAGGATGTCAACAAACATCGACGCCACAATCGCCGCACGCCCGTTCACGTTCAGCACGATGCGGCCCAGCGGCACGCCTTCCAGCCGGACGATGTATTGAAGAAACAAATAGAAATCGGCACGCATGCACGTCAAGCCCAACGACGGGACGAAGCCAGCCGGTGGATTCGCCCACTGACCAGGCGCCGCAGTGCTCAGGCGCTTCAGCATATCGTACGCAGTCTGCAGCGGTAAATGCTCATCAATCGTAGCAGGCTTGTTCTCCATCTCGCTAACCCCCTCCGGCAGCTCAAGCAGCTCCCGTGGGGCCTCGAACGGTTCAATCACACCGCCGAGCCGCTCCGGGAGCACGTGCGGCATGTCGTC
>CYKH01001939.1:21086-32288 GCA_001460835.1 Bodo saltans | reverse complement strand
CGACACTGGGGGCATCAAGTGCGGTGGCAGTGGCGGCCCCTCCCATACTAAGTTCGACAACGGTGGAGTGGGCGCTGTCGTGGAGACGTGGGTGAACCGTGACAACGGGTGCATGATCGCTTCTTTCTTTTCGTATGAAGCGCTCACTTCTGGCTCCATTATCGCGTGCATCATTAGAAGCAGAAAAGCGACTGCAACAGCCGTGCCAAGTTGAGAGCGTCTGTTCATCACGAAAGTGTCACAAAATGAGGAAACGGGTATGTGCTGTGTGAGCTCTCTCCTCACAAATTAGTATTGTCCACCCTGCGATTGTGTGGCCCCCTTCAAAGAGAAATCGAGCAGCCAACGAAATTATTGCTGTCAGAAAAGGTCGCAATGAATCGTCAGCAAAGCCACCATGGTGGAAGGAGGGGAAATAGAGAGTTACAATGTGATAAACCTCACGAAGCAGTATAAAGTGCAGTAAAAACGGAAAAAGCGGCGCAAATAAGAAACGAATTGAGCGGATATTGCCGGCACGCATACAGTTGCTTGACAACCCGAACCGTCACGCAAGGTTCCGTGCAATACCTCCCTTAATTCAATTGTCTTCAATTTTCTTGTCGTTCCTTTATCTCCTTTGATAGCTCTTGCTCATGCGCGGGCTCGTAGCGATGCAGCGTGTTCAACACCATCAGCCACGTCGTACTGACAGCTATCAGCCGTCGTGTAGCGCACACACGCTCTTTGCTTTGGGTCAACATACCATGCCGTTAACGAAATACGCGGATCATTAAAAGGGTGCTTGAAAAGATATTGAGCATGTGATCGCCATTCTGTTGATGTCAAGTTCCACTTGGCCGTGATGTAATGCCATCGTGCGAGCCGCCCCACCATCTTCTTCAACTTTTTATTTCCGTTGATGGCGAAGGACAACAAGTGTGTGTGCTCCAGACTAAACGCGGTGGGAAAATCACCGAGAGTATGCATGCGTGCTTCAAATTCTATGTCTTCACCATATGCTGGAAAGAGCGTCTCATCGAAATATCCGTACACAGGGAGGGCCGTCGCACAGTAGAGAAACGCAGCGAACCCAAGGCCACGCATCAAACGGACAGGTTGTGGCACACCAGGTTGATAATCACGCTTGTTGGTCATGATCGAGTCTCTAATTGCTGCCCTTCTTGCAATGATGTGACCACGAGCCTCGGTTGCAGATTTGACAATTGCGCCAGGCGGATGGAGAAGGTCAACGTTGCTGATCCACACAAAATCCGTCGCTGCTCGAACTGCAAGCGATCGCTCATCGTCGCTCACAGAAGGCATCAGTTGTGGGGGGACAGGAAGCACAAATGTTGCGCGGACGATGGCGTTCCACGCATACGCCAGGCCTTCGTTGCGTCGCAGCGGATAGCCAGTCACGAACCCGGGGATGTCGCGACGCAGGATGTCAACAAACATCGACGCCACAATCGCCGCACGTCCGTTCACGTTTAGCACGATGCGGCCCAGCGGCACGCCTTCCAGTCGCACGATGTACTGAACGAGCAAGACGAAATCGGCGCGCATGCACGTCAAGCCCAACGAAGGCACGAAGCCGGCCGGTGGATTCGCCCAGTGATCAGGCGCCGCAGTGCTCAGGCGCTTCAGCATATCATACGCAGCCTGAAGCGGCATGTACTCGTCCACACTGGCAGGCTTCTTCTCCACCTCGTTTATGCCCTCTGGCAGCTCAAGCAGCTCCCGTGGGGCCTCGAACTGCTCAATCACATCGCCGAGCCGCTCCGGGAGCACGTGCGGCACAAGCAGGTCGTACAACCGACGTCCATGGTGCAGCAGTGAGAAATTGCCCTCACGCAGATGCTGTTCAAAGTACGTCATCGCCTCGCTTGGGTACGACACTGGGGGCATCAAGTGCGGTGGCAGTGGCGGCCCCTCCCATACTAAGTTTGACAGCGGTGCTGCCGTCGTGGGGGCTGTGGGGGCTGGAGTGGGCGCCTCAGTTGGTGCCAGGGTTGGTGCCAGGGTTGGTGTGGGTGTTAACGGCGGAAGGGGCAGGTCCCTTACTGGTGCGACTGACAGTGCTGCAAACTTAACCTCCATTCGCGGCACGGGAGCGCGGTACAGATCTTGATCGGAAGCATCCCCTCCTCGCCCTGTTCCGAAGGTGAGGAAGATGAGACTAGCAATCGCAACTGCTAACAGTAAAAGTCGCCGCAGTGACTTGCTGTAATTGGGTGCCATCTCCACAGGAGCTATTTTTGAAAAGTAAATTTAAAAAAGGAGAACAACAAGAAATGGTTTGCAAATTATCTTTCTATTTCACGTGTCACTTATCTTAATGCTTCAATGCGATCAAAATACGCACTTTCCCTCTCCTAATGTACGTAAAAAAATGGGGTTTTCTTGTATTTCGTAGGTGTTTTGATGTTGAGTACAATCACAACAAAAAAAACGTCACATACAGTCAGGGTTGGTGCGGGTGTTCAAGGTGGAAGGGGCAGGTCTCTCAGTGGTGCGACCAATGCTAGCTCTTGATCGGCTAGCATTCCCCTCGCCCTGTTCCGAATGGTTTACAATGGATTCCACACGACTGACTGATGTAGTTGTGGACAATTGCGCTCATAGACGATCAACTAATTCCCAATACACCTCGGAGGAGAGCAACGCAACGCCACTGTCCCGCGCTGTCGTCTGATCGTAATTTGCTGGTGGTGGCCACCGGGTCGTGGGTGGTGAGGAAGAAAGAATGGCTTGGCCGGACGACGAAGATGTTGCAGTAGCTGCACTGCTTGGCGTCGTCATAGACATCCACTCTTGATCAAGCGCATGCTTCACTTGAGCGTATTCATCTTGTCGTCCCTCCACGAGCAGCTCGACGAGGTATTCCTCGAGGCGCATTGCTGCGTACTGACGATCCGCCGCCGTACTCCCCGCACGACTCAAATGTTTTTGTTGTTGTTGAGGTCCATCGTCTGGTTCTCGCTGTCGCGAAGATGATCGTCGGCCTTCCAGTTCCCAGTGTGCATCGCTAGTCAAGACTCCTTGTTGGTATTGCTGTCTTCTTCCATCGTCCGGAGATGGCGATGCAGCAACAACGCGGTGGACGTACTGCAATTCAGTCGGCATCATAAACACTCGAGGTGCATTGTCATCATCATCGTCACCATAATCGTCATCGTACGCATCAGCTTGCGTTGCGGTGACAGGTGCTTTGATCGGAGGGTGATTGGTAATGCGCTTCTGTGGTGCTGTGCCAAATGACTGGCCCCCGCGGCGAGAAGTGACGAGAGGGACTTGTCCTTCTCGCTCTTTCATTGAAGAAGTTGCTGGTGACACAACCATTGGGTGGTCTTGCGGTACTTGCGCAGAAGAAGGTGTCACTGATGTAACCGTTGTCGTCAGTGATGAATCTCTTACAACAGTCTTGCCGCCTGGAGCTGCCGGAGGTGGTGCTGCCGCCTGAAGGCGAAACGAGGCAGGCGGCGATTTAGGGCGTAGGCTGCGCGGAACCGGTGCTCCAATCTTCTTAGTTCTCGGTGACGCGGCTGGTGGTGAGCGTGACGCGTCACTGTCCACGGTTGCTGAGGGGGCTTCTGCTCGCACCATATAAAAGCTATCTGCGCTTCAAGCTACAACGTACTTCCAGCATTAACAGCGAGCGGGGATTTCCCCCTTCTTTTTTTTTTTTTTTATCAAAAGATCTGAAAGAATATTTTCAGAGGCAGGGGTGAAATCGACCATACTGCTAATTAATGAAACGATCCTTTCACGAAAACATAAACTTTTGGGGTAACGAGGGAATGGGGGGACACTATCAATGTCGAGCAAGTTGCTGTTTTTGCATGTGGGGAAACTTTTCTTTGTTTTGCTCGTTTACTTTCATTGACTTGTTGTGTTTCTGGGGGCAACGTGATGCTTTCTTGTTGTAATATTGTTGATATTGATTTCACTGAGCTTACCGTAAAACAGAAGAAAATACACATGCGCACAACGAAAAAAGATAAAGTGGACCAAAAACAAGTTACGTGGGGAGAGAGGAAAAGAAAAGCGCGCAATGTTCGTGCAGCAGTTGTAAATGTGGAAGATGCTTCCGTATCTTCTTCCTCTGGTTTGTTCACTCTTTTGAAGGCTGCAGCGGTTATCAGCACGCAGCCAGAGACACACACGCTCAGACCTTAAACGGAAAGTGGTTTGGTTTGATTTTTTTGTCTTGACGAATCATCGCTCACCGTTGAAAGAGACAACATCAGCACGTAGCGGGGGGCAAAAATGGAAGGCACTGGAATACATGCGAAAGGAAAAAGAAAAAGAAAAAGAAAAAGAAAAAGAAAAAGAAAAAGAAAAAGAAAAAGAAAAAGAAAAAAAGAAAAGTGGGAGGGACGTGCATCGCATCGACGGTTATATTCGTGAGATGAAAAGGTTTGTGTGTGTGTGGAAGACGACATAAAAATGTACAAAATTTTGGTTACCGGCGGAAAAAAAAAGAAAAAACGTTTGTTAGCAGCAGGATTCATTCGTTTTGACGTTCTGGCTGTCTTAGCTTTGTTTGTTTAGCTCTTTTTGATTGTGTTTGTTGTTGATTTCTTTTTGTTTGTTTGTTTGTTTGTTTGCTTTTTGGGGATCTGACGAACGTGGAAGAACAAGTTTTCCGTTTTCACTTTCGCACTCCCAAACATACAAAAAAAGTCAAGCCTTCTTTTGAACAACAGCGTAGGCTTTTCCCTTTTTTGTGTTTGTTTTTTTGAAAGGAGTCCGATAAAGTGAAGGTGGAGGTAAGCAATGAGAGATTAAGAGTGCTTAAGACACCAAAAAAAAAATTAAGTGACATGTGAAGAACGGAAAAGAAGAAGAAAAAAAGTTACACAGATCGCGAAAAAGAGAACACTTTTTGTTCTGCGTTGAGACGGTCCCGAGGACTTCTTCCTCCTTGGGGCACATGACAACGTCAGTCATAATCATCAAGAAACGGGTGAGAGGTAGATAGCGGATCGCCGCAAAATGAATGTCAAAAGTGCAAAAAAGGGAAGATGGAAGAGAGAGAAAGGGAAAGGAGAATGAGGGAAAATAGAAACTAGAAACAGAGGGGAATACACAAGAAAAATTGAGAGAGAAGAGTGTGTGCGAAAGTGGAAAACCTCAGCACGGGTTACAGCCCAGATCAGAAATGCACAATCATATCGTATCATAACGAAAGCAACAGCTGAAATGACTTTTCACTTTCTACTCATCATGTACCGCAAAGGTCGCTAGCGTCAAGCGAACAGGAGCCCATCGGCCAGCCTGCGGTTCATCATTATCCTCGCGAAGGGAATGCCTTGAAGGCGGCAGCATCTCACCGCTAACTGCCTCTTCGTCAAACCCCACTGTTTCTATTGACTGGTAAGATGCATTTCTTTGGTGCCACTGCACCTCATCCGGTGGCTGCTGAAGTTGTTTGTTGTAGTGACTCAAGTTCGAGGAGTTGCAACGCATGACAAGTGGTGCCTGCACTGACGATGCAGTTCTACGCAAGTCGTTGATGGTCGCGAAGGTCCCTGGGAACGCGCTTCCTCCTCGGTGAGTTGTCGTCGGTGTTGCCCCCGTCGGTGTGGAGCCGACGAGCGTACGATGTCGACCGCGACGATGTGTGTGTCTGCTCGACAAGCAGCGGCTACCACTGTCGAGCTGCTGCTGCTGCTCCCGTATGTGCGACACCGCAACAGACAGAGCTTCGTCGCCCTCTCCATGCGTTGTTGCCGTGAGCGGAGTCCACGGATCGTTCCCGTTGTATCCAGCACTGTTTTGGCCGCGAAGGCTTTCTTGCATATCACCGAGGCCAACGGTGGTCGTTGTCGCGCCTGCCGTGGCGCTACGGGCACCACCGTAGGCAGCGCTTGACACGGAGCTACCGCCGGATGATGCAGGGTCGAGCAACGAGAGTCCTTTGCCCCCGTTATGCTTGCGGGACTGCGCAGCCGGTGGCGGCAGTGGGCAGCCTGACCGTGACAGCCAAGACTTATTGTCGCTGTGCTGCAAGTGTAAAATCCCCGAGGCCAAGGACGTGCAAGACGACGGCGTCGCTTGCCCGACAGACAAAAAACCATCGCGCGCTGCTGACACAGGCACAGTCGTTGAACTGCTGTGAGAGTGGATTCGTGGAGATAAAGTGCTACTGGGTGCTGTCGACAACGACAATCTTCTGCAGCCACCTCCTGTGGCAAACGGATTCACAGCAGGTAACACGACGCCATCCTCGTCATCATCGACACTGTCGTCATGATTGCGCGGAGTGCGGCTGGGGAGTTGAATTTGAACTACCGGTGGAAGCAGCGTATTCTGTAACGAAGCAGCAGTCAAAGGTGCGTTGCGAGGGACCGACCGAGGTGCTCGAGTGCCCAAGATCGTCGTGCCGTTCTGAGCATTTCCATTCGCAGCTGCACAAATATGTAACTGGTCTTCGTCGAGCTCAAGGCCAGAAGTGAAAGAGCCCTCCTCTACATCTTCTCGATTGTAATGCAAGCAGCTGCATTGTGTCCCCATAATAGTTGTCGGTGTGTGTTTGTGTGTGATGTCGCTTTTGATGTTATAATGTGATATAATGATAGGGTTCTTTGCTGTTCTTTCCTTCTAAAAGCCGTGCGAATACGTCCAACTGTTGTTTGCTGTTGTTGACAAAAAATCCAAGTGGGCTTTCTTTTTTTATTCCCCCCCCCCAAACAAAAAAGAAAATGTTGACGAGAGGTAAACATAGCGATGCACAACGTCTCCCAACATGGTAAAGCATTTCAATAAATCGCTGTTTTTTGAACGCAAGTTGGGGGAAAAATCGTGTGGTGACGCGTGATTTCGTTCCAACGATTGAGGGGGAGCGAGACATTGCAAAACAAACAAACCACTCAAAAAAAAACAAAGCCAACGAAGTGAAACCTGCGTGTGATGGGGCTCACCCTCGTGACCGTCAGCAACGTCAAAGCAAAAAAAAGAGGGGCTCCCTCCACACCCTCTCCTCCCATCACTGTTCCTGCTGTATCAGCTAAGGACGAAACATGTTCACTCAAGCGTTCATTCATTCATTCCCCGTCTTTGGCCTTTGACACGAAGTGCATTAACATGTTCGCAAAAGCGTCTTCTTCGTCGTGTTGCGGCTCCGATGTTGTTGTTGTCGTGGCTGCTGACAGAGCGCCGCCACCGAAGCTCACTGCGTTGTTGTGCTTCCGCGGCAAAAAAGGCGAGTTGCCTGCGAAACTCCCCCCGTACCCTTGGCCTTGTTGTTGCTGTTGATCTTCCCAAACCTGCTGATCCTGCGCGTCGCTGCGGTCTACATCCTCTACAATCTCAGTGAGCGTTCGTTGGAATGAAAGAGCGTTGTTGTCGTGCTGCTGCTGCGGCTCTGCTGGGGCGGGCGCCGCTCCACTGCCACTAGGATACACTTGAATGGCCGACGCCGCGCCGAATGCAACAGGGGCGTACGTGACCTTGGCTTGCGTGGCACCACCAGCAGCAATACCGTAGAACGCCGCATCTTCGTCATCGTCGGGGGCGAATGGATTGCGTTGTGGTTTTGATGCCTCAGCTGCTGCTGCTGCAGGTGGCGGAGTTGTCGCCTCCTCCCATGTCCCAGTCACTACTTGTTGTTGTGGATCGTCACGTTCGTCCTTCACATCATCGGGAGCTACAGCAGCACTACTCCTCGCAGCTGCATCGTCGTCTTCATCCTCTCGCTGATGTTGCTGTGTTGGTGCCGCCTCGTCCGTATGCGTTTGGGCATCACTCCGAGTACGATTACCGCCAATGACACTGCTAGTGGCTTGACGCAAAAAAAAAAATCTCGCTGATGTTGAGTTGGTGCCGCGTCGTCCGTATGCGTTTGGACATCGCTCCTAGTACGATTACCGCCAATGACACTGCTAGTGGCTTGACGCTCCGCGAAGTATCTCATGCTCGCGCTGGTCGCTACGGACGGTTCCGCATCCCATTCTTCCTCCTCATAGATATCTGCAGTCGTTGCCGCCGCGGCCGGAGGTGCAGTTGCCACCACCACAGCCGAGGGTGTGGCAGATTGTGATGACGACAACGGCATTGGCGCGGCAGCAGAGGATAATGGACCTTCATCGCTCCTGCGAGATGACGTCGCTCGTTTATTCTGAGCATGCGGCTGTGAGCTCACTGGAACGTCGCCAGGCGGAACGATGCCTCCTGCCGTAGCAGCAGCAGGAGTTGTGTTGTCTGCCGTTGTGGCCACCGCACGGTTTGTCTGACTATCCCACGTGGCTTGTTTCGTTGCCTCCTCGCCATTCGCCAGAGTTGTGGTCATGGTTGTGGTGGTGGGTGGGCGGATCATGGTGCGCATCCAGCGGCGTCTTCGCACAAATGTTGACCCCGTCATGGTTGGTTGGAAGTGTGTCCCCCAGGCAAAGCCGTACCGCCACCCCTCGGCATCGTTTCCTTTCGCATGTTCCTTGTCGATCGTCCAGTCTCCAATCCACTCGTAGCCGTGCGGCATCGTCCATTTAAGGGGATCCAATGCTGTCTTTCCATCTTTCGAGGAAAAATGCGGGCGGTCACTCGGGAGGCGCTTTGGGCACCACCCGCTCAGGGGAAACCACCGCTCGTTCTCAAACAACTCTACAGTGTACGATAAGCTGGAGGGCGCAGTGGAAGCGTTTGGCGACGCGTTGTGGCTTACGATAACAACATCCGACGACGAGTCGTCAAGAGAAGCGGATGATGAAGTGCGCTGATGTTGTTGCCCCTCTCTGGGCCACCCCGACGTTTTCTGCGGTTGAAGCGACATCTTAAAATGTAGTTTTCTTTGTGAGTGAGAGAGTTGGAGTACTACGGTTACGGTAACACACGTTGGTGTGTTGACAACCTCACAAACAACTTTTCAACTTTTTTTTTTGGTTTGTATTGATCTGTGCAAGTCAAGACAACATGAAGGTCACCGACAAAGGCGAAGGGAAAACTCTAGAGAGAGTATGGCAAAGACTTTTTTGTGTGGTACTGGAATATCTACAAGCTCGGAGACCTTTTGCAAAAAAAAAAAGGAAGCAAAGGGGGCGGGAGGGCAGAACTTTGAAGACTTTTTGACTTGTCGTTGGAGGAATGCAAAAAATAAAAAAATTTGAAGGAAACAAATGTGGTCTAGGGGGAGTTGAGTGTTGTGTAACAGAGAATTTGATGCGGTGCGTCGCGGAGTGATCTTTGGCGACAGGGGAGCAAATAGTTTCACAAATCATTGAGTTTGCTGACGCGAACAAACATCATCATGGGAGGAGAGAATCAACAGTGGTGTTCCTACTGACCAGTGATGACGTTGTACGTCTGTCGGCTAGCATTTGCCCCTCCTCGTCGGCCAGTCGGCGCAGGCGGTGCCTCAGTCGAGGGCTTTGTGGAGAACACATCCGTAGCACGGTTTACCGCTTTCGATTGAAGAGGTGACGAGGCGTTACCGACAACGCCGTCGTCGTAGCGGGGCTTCGTTTGGCGTGGACCGGTTTCGTACTGCTGGTTGATGTGATCGAAAACACGCCCGCCCTTGTAGGCGCCTTCAGTGCGGTTTGTGTCCCACTTCAGCGTCTGCTGTCCGAGGATATCTTTCATCACGTTACCTCCCACCTGTTCGCGGTACAGGCGGCTCTGGCGAACACAAGGGCGATCACCGAGCACGTTGCCTTGGTTTTGGGTCATGTGTGGACCGCCGAGGTGCGTGTGGCCGGTGGACATTTTGGGGGGTGCGGGAAGCTCTTTTTTTGCTCTGGGACCATCCACGAAAAATCAAAAGAAAAAAGAGACGACGACAAGATTACTTTTCTCCTTTCGATTGGACACGAAGTGCCTACAATCAGTGTTGTTTTGTGATGTAATTGATGATTGCTCAGTAACGGAAAAACATTGTCTCCTCTCCTTCTATTCCAAATACAAAGCTCACTTCGCGAGGGTGGCAACAGTACAGGTACGAGTTGCTCATTTCTTGTGTGCCGCTTTGTTTTGAAAATAAATCTTTTCACATTTTTTTATTTCTTTTGTGGGTTGACATCAACGCTGATGATGAATGTTCATTTTACTCTTGTGTCAGACATCAATCATTTTATTGGTTAAGGGAGGGAGGGGTGATACTCGTTGGCTCATGAGGACAACGTTGATAACCAGTGGCACCCTCAATAACGCGGGTCAGTGGGGGCACACGGAATAAATTATTTACGATACACTCTGTCCAGCTCTTTGATTTTCTTTTCGTACAGTCGACTCGCACTTTTCTTAGCGCTGCTTACTCGCTCCTTCTCGTTAGCTTTGCTGCTGCTCGCTTTCTTTGGTGGCGGTGGCTTGGCCGCCTCGTCTTTCAACTTCTTCATGAGCAAATGCCAAACAACGCGGATAACTTTGATAACTTTTCACAACTCGCACAACACACATAACCGTCGGTAACCGACACACAACGCGGACCACCCCTCCCTCCAATAGGTTCGCGTTCTTTTTTTTTCTCTCTCTTCGTTTTCTTTTATTTTTGGTTTCATTTTTTTTGTGTTTTTTGTAGCCTAAAAATCGCAGCAGTTGCTCAAATGTTGACGGTGGTTGGGCAAAGAAGAAGTGAGTGAAGAAAGAGAATTTGATTTGCTCACGACGGGGAAGTGGGGAACAGAAAAAGACACACAATTTTCAACAACAACAAAATAAGCAAAATAATCAGGGGCTCTTGTCATCACAACAAAAATCAAAGTTCATGTACTCTCCCGACTCGTTTCTGCACGCCCGGCGGCGTTTTACATGATGTGTCAACATCGTTTTAGACAAATCGCTCTAGTCTGGTCACTGTTTTTGGGGTGAGAAAAGACTTGTTTACAGTAAGGAAGAGAAGAAAGAAGAAGCAAAAGCGACGAGTGGATCTTCTCCACAGAGAGACAACATCGCAAACAAAATCAAGCAAGTGAATGGGGAAAGTGCAAAGAATTCAGTAAATCTGTTTTTCACGAAATAATCTCTTCGTTTTTTTTTTTCAAAACGAAATGATCTCTTTTCGCCTTCTTTTTTTTTGTGAAATTGAGCGACTTGTGAGATGAAGCTACCATTGGCTAAGCACTGTTTTTGGGGTGAGAAAAGACTTGTTTACAGTAAGGAAGAGAAGAAAGAAGAAGCAAAAGCGACGAGTGGATCTTCTCCACAGAGAGACAACATCGCAAACAAAATCAAGCAAGTGAATGGGGAAAGTGCAAAGAATTCAGTAAATCTGTTTTTCACGAA